>PVKN010007663.1:13721-26386 GCA_004027915.1 Capromys pilorides | reverse complement strand
CCGGCGAGATGGTTCAGTGGTCTAAAGCGCCTGCTTAGGAGGGCTCAGGCAACTGCGGGGACTGCAGTTCGATCCCCGGCACCACATGCTGCGCCAGCGCCACCACCAGGGCAGGCTGAGCCAGCCACAAAATGAATAAGTAAAGAAACAAACAAACACAACAAGCAAACAAATAAATAAATAAAATTAAAAAAAAAAAAAAAAGAATTCCTCTTAAAATCAAAGCTCTGGAACTTTGTCCATGGTTTTTACCTGGTTCATGTCCTCCACTGTAGTAAGGAGAGGTGGTGAGGGCAGCGTGCTGGTCTCTTGCTCTCCACTGCTATGTTTCCTGAAAGAACCAAGAACTTAGAACAGTAGTTGCCGGGCTGCTTGCTCAGCTTAGCTCTGAAGGACACCTTAGCTGTGTGTCTCTGGTGTTTTGGGGCCTGGTTCTATGTGAGAGCTTGCTCGGGTCCACTGTGTTCAGGGATAAGGGGGCCAGCACATGCAGGCAGATGGAGTGGGGGAGGCAGGCATAAAGAAGGGCACTGGCTTTTCTCATCTGCGATCTGAGATGACAGATAGGCTTTGGCTTTTGTTAATTTGCTCAATAGGTTCTGAGTATTTACCATGGGCTGGGGCTATATGGAATTAAAAGCAAACTGGGTAATCCCAGTGCTTGGGAGGCTGAAAACAGAAGCATCACTATAGAGTACAACTGTGTAGTGAGACACTATAGTACCTGTACTAAAAAGTACATTAAAAAAAAAAAAAAAGGCAGACTGAGTCCTGAATAAGAAAGGCATGATGCAGGTCAGAGCCAGTGCTGTGGCAGTCTCTGCAAGGATGGCGTCAGAGGTGATTTCCAGAAGTCTAGCCAGACACAGCTCTGAATCCTCCAGCAGGCTCCGGTCCACTGCATGCAGACACCTAGGCCTAGCACTCGCCTACCACCTTTACTCCTTCGCCCTCACACAACCTCTACCAGCTGTTCCTCACTTCAGTCAGCCCTCTCTTCTTCAGAGGTCTTCCAACCACCTCTCTGAAAGGAGAAAAATCCACGTTCCCGCATTACCAACCCTTACACCTATTTTACTGCTCTGCAGAACACTGGACACCTGGCAAAATCTGCCTTCCTCAGGTTACTATTATTTCCATGAGGATAGAAGGGAACTTTTTATTTGCTGCTATACCACTAATACAAAATAGACACGGATGTATGAATAAATAAATGAATAAATCTATTTAACTTCAGGCCTCGGTTTCTTCAATTCACCTATAAATTGGGGGTACAACTGGATTTATATAGTGATTGTTACAAGCTGAACTATGCCCCTAGCACTCTATGTTTAAGTTCTAAGGTCTTGAACACTAGAATGTGACTGCATTTAGAGATAGGGCCTTACAGAGGTTTTAGGCTGGGTCCTAATCCAGTCTGACTTATAAGAAGAGAAGAAGCAGACACAGGTACACTGAAGGGAGATCCCTGAAGCCATAGGGAGAAGCCAGCTCTCACTGCCCTGCAATGGTGAGACTGGCTTTCAGCACTATTTTGGGAGAGAGGTCTCAGAAGAAGCCAACCATGCCAATATCTAGATTTCTATTGTCTGAAACAGTGAGAAAATAAATTTTTGTTGCTGAAGCCATCTATTCTACGGTACTGTCATAGCAGAGCTACCAAACAAAAACAGTACTACGATGATAGTGAGAACTGAGAAAATGCATGCAAGGTACTTAGCCCAAAGCCTTGCCTACAGAAAGTCCCCTAACTTGTCATTGTTGTCAACATTACTAATATTGTTTTCTGCATCCTAAACCTTCCATCTTCATCTTCATGTTCCTTAGCTGTCATGCACTGAAGCCTGGCCCATGCGACCTGGCCTTTGCACGCCACAGCATCACCTCTCTTCTCTAGGTGCCCTGTATGCTTTCACTTTCTGCCCATGTTCCTTAGGTTTGCACCTCTGAATTCTACTTCCTTCTATTCACAGCAGTCTCTAGCACTTTTTTATTTTCAGTAGTAGAGATTAAACCCAGGGCCTATCTCTACTGTTTTGTTTTGGAAATAGGGTTCCCTATATATTTCAGACTGACCTTGAACTCTACTGGTCTCAAGTACTTAGTGATCCTCCTGCCTCAACATATATATATTTGATATAGGGTCTCACTTTGCAGCTTGGACTCATAGTGATCCTCTTGTCTCAGCCTTCCCAGTGTTGGGACTACAGGTGTGCACCATCATGCATGGTTTCAGGGCCAGCACAGCATATGGTATGGGAATCAAACTTGGGTTTTTGTGCTTGCCAGGTAGGTGCTTAGACTGCCAAGCTATCTCCCTAGTTCCCTATTTGCTTTTGCGGGGCTGGGCTTGGACCTGAAACTCTCCTTCCTTAGCCTCCCAGATTGTTGGGATTAAAGACATTGGCCACCATGCCTGGCTTCTCCACTGTTTTTTTTTTGTTGTTGTTGTTTTGTTTTTTTTTGCGGAGCCAGGGATTGAACTCAGGCCCCTTGCACTTGCCAAGCAAGCACTTATTCTACTGAGCTATCTCCCCAGCCCCTCCACTGCTTTTTATACTTTTTTAGGGAAGGGTCTACAGGGTGTTCAGAGTCTCACTACTAGATTAGACTCATAGTGATTCACCTGTTTATGACCTCCCACGAACCGGGATTACAGTTGTGCACCACCACGCCCAGTTTCAGTTGCCATCTCAGCAAACCCCTGGCCCCTGCACCTGCTTGCAGGTGCTTTAATCCACTGAGCTATTTGGCCAGCCCTCCATTGCTTTTTAATCAAACTTGCCTTTTATCTCAAGCCCCTCTGTAATTTTTTAATTTTAAAGACTATTTTTGAAACTATCTTAGATCAGAACATGTGATACTAATACCATCCAGAGGTCATTTTAACTACTACCCCCTTCGACAGAGCAACAGGTCCAGAGAGGGCCAGGCCCCTGCCTGTAATTGGAGAGTATACTGGTAAATCTAGGTTAGAAGTTCCCCTGGCCCTGCTTCTCCCACAGAAAGGGCTCTTTCTTACAAGGAAAACACCAGCATAGGCAAACCTTGTCTCTTGAACTCTCTTGAATACCAATATGATCTACCTATCATACTGGTATTTTTGTCTACTATGAACCTGTTCTGTCAGTGAGAACTTGATCCCACATTGATTCACCTGGTCTATAAGCTCATGTGTGGGTCCCTCTTCCTTGGGGAGGTATCTCCTGAAGGTGTTCTTCGGACACCCTTTGCCAGACAGTGCTGGAAGAGCCCTTGTAGCTCCACAAGGCAGTTTGGCAGCAATGGGATTCCTGACTTTCCCAAAGAATATGTGTGCTGGGTCAGTCACATGCCTCCCTCCCCTCTCCTTCGCTTAGGAATCTCTTCCTACCTTCTCTGCTTGACAGCAGCAACAAGATCTGGCCCTGAAAACATGGAGAACAAGCTGTCCCCGTTGGCTGAAGACGTCTCATCACTGGAGCTGGCTGAGTCTCCTTGAGCGCCTGACCAGCCGCTGTGCAGACCATCCCTGGAAGGTAAAGAGAAGCTGGTCTTCAGCCTGCAGCAGTCAAGCCAGATACCAACTGGACAGCTGAGGCAGTGCTGCTTGCCACCCAGCCCAAAAGGGGCAGTCCCAATCCTGCAGTCTTCTCTAGTCTCCAAATCAAACAGCAGTCTTGTCTCATTGAGAAATTTGAAGTTTTCTTCCTTTTCCTTAGTCTTCCCCTTCCCCTTCCTCCTCCCCCTCCCCGTCTTCCGCCTCTTCCTCTTCCTCTTCCTCCTCTTCTTCTTCTTCTTCTTCTGAAGATTGAAGGACCTTGTGCTTGCCAGGCAGGTGGCTATATCCCTGGCCCTCTTTTCCCTTATTTCAAAAGTGGTATGTAATTTAGTACCTTCTTTTCTTTTATTCCACCCAGAAGCCTGTGGCTTTTATGTAAAATTTATTTTAGAGAAAAAAGTCACACATTCTTTTGCCATCTAACTTTATTAGCCAAGTAACAATATGGAATGTGAGAAATTTCTGTCTATTTTTGTGATAAAAATCTACAATTCTATCAATACACTGGGATCTGAATGATAGTCTGTGTTTTCTTTTTTTTTTTAATTTTATTTATTTGTTTGCCTGTTTATTTATTTTATGGCTGGCTCAGCCTGCCCTGGTGGTGGGGCTGGCGCAGCATGTGGTGCCGGGGATCGAACTGCAGTCCCTGCAGTTGCCTGAGCTTTCCTTAGCAGGAGCTTTAGACCACTTAACCATCTCGCCGGCCCCTGTGTTTTCTTTTTCATTAATTCTGGGAACTTAACTGCACACCACTGGTAACACCCTCGGCCACTTTTTTGTTTTTTTGAGGCAGGGTCTGACTATATAGTTGAGATTATCAAGTCATTATGTAGCCCAGGTTGTCCTTGAACTCGTAGTAATCTTTATGCCTCAGCTTCCCAAGTGCTAGGATTACAGGTGTGTACCAACCTGTCCAGCATCTTTTTTGTTCTCTGAGACAGGGTTTCACTATGTAGTTCTAGCTGGCCATGAAACCATGGCAGTCCTCCTGCTACAGCCTCCCTGGCACATGTCAGGCTAGGATGATAAGTGCCAGCATGCCTGGCACCTATGTATTTTTATTTATTTTGAGTTTTCCTGAGACAAAGTCTTAAAGTGTAGTTCACACTGGCCTTGAATTCACTACAGTATGTGGCACAGGGTGGCCTCAAACTTGAAGCAGTTCTCCCGTCTCAGTCTCCTGAATGCTAGGATTACAGGTGTGTGCCATCACCTTATTTTTTAGACAGATTCTTACTAAGTCACTGGTCTTGAACTTGTGATCCTTCTGGGCCTCTAGAGTAGCCAGAATTATATACAGACATCATCATACATTTTTTTTTTTTTTTTTGGTGGTACCAGGGATTGAATTCAGAACCTTGAGCTTGCTGGGCAAGCACTTATTCAACTGAGTTATCTCCCGGTCTTGTCTTTATTATTGGTGGGGTTGGTGCTGCTGGGAATGGAATTAAGGGCCTTGCACATGCTAGGCAAGTACCCTGATACTGAGCCATACCCAAGGCCCATCCTTGCTTCTCCTAGGCTATAATAACATTCCATAATTCATATGAGTTTCACAGTCCTGCTCATTGCAGTATACAGATCATGTTCAACATTATAAATACCAGCAGGTATGATCTTTGTCTTAGATAAAAAAATTGTTTTATGACATGGATTTATATTAATGGTGTACACACAGGGGCACATTATACTGACAACCTGCAGTCATAAAAACTCTGATCTCCTGGAGCTGTAACCTCATTCCTCTTTCAAGGGGGTACCTGGACCTCAAGAGGTGGCCAGAGTACCAAAGGTCAATAAGTCTCCCTTCTCATAGACTCCATCCAGGACAACCAGATCCCAAACACATATTCACTGCTATACCTAGCACTTACCCTTCTGTGAAGAACTCTGGGAAAGGCCAGGTCCGGTGGGCATCATCCATGGGTGGCCAGTGGCCCCGGGGGTTGCCTGGGCGGCGACCGTGCTGGGCTTGCCGCTTCTGTTGCATTGCCTGGCTCACACCTGCCACGTAGCGTGCAAATTCTGGGTCTGAGCCCACTGTGTTGAGACAAAGGAACAAATAAGGTTTGGGGCCAAAATGGCCTCTTAGTTCCTTCTGTATCCCCAGCATTGTGTACGCTGCTTATACGCAATGGAAAGTGGTAAGGAGGCGTGAGGTTGTGGCCCCAAGAGTTGGCTGCAAGTTGTGTTGAGTAGGGTGAGATGGGACTTTGAGGATGCAGGTGTGAATGTGAAGACGGTGGGTGCAGAGACTGTCAGACAGGGTTATACTTAGGAGAAAGGCAGGCTGAATGTGAAAGGAAGACAGAAAGGAAAACATCTGGTATATGCATGACTGCTTTTGTTTTTTGAGACAGGGTCTTGTTATGAAGTGCAGGCTGTCCTCAAACACACTTATGTAGCTCAGGGTGGCCTCAAACTCAGTAATTCTCCTGCCTCAGCTTCCCTCAGGAAGGATTACAGATATGTGTCACCTTGCCCATGTATTACTATTATTAAAACGTATTACTATACATTTTAAAGACAAATACAGTGGTATCTTAGATCATGAACACTTTTGTTTATAAACAATGTGGTTCACAAACAGAAGTGTCTGGCGAAGTTTTGGTTTTGCTCATAAATAGCACTGGGTGACAAATACGATCACAGCTATCTTCCCCAAATAAACACAAATGTGACCATCTTTTCTAAAATCATAGAACAAATTAAGTTCATAAACTGAGGTGCCTATAGTAATTATTTCTACTGTTTCCAATATCTTACAGGACCTAACAACTTAGGAAATCAGATGATGACTTTGGTCAGCCAATAACTTGAAGCACTGCCCAAATATATATATATATATAAAGAAAAAAGAAACAAAGAAGATTTGTAGGTCAAAAACAAATAATTTTCACGGTTTGGCAATATAGTCTAGGTGTCTTTATTTTCTGGAGACAGGGTCTCCCTTTGTACTGCAGGCTAGCTTTGAACTCGCAATTGTTTCTTCCCAGCCTCACAAATGCTAAAATAACTGGTATGTGCCACCACTCTTGCCATATCTATATTTTTGATTTAGTTACATGACTGTACAAGAAATATTTAGAACATTTATCACCAACTGAAGAAATATTCCCTGTCTAGCCCACAGGTGGCAACCAGGTGGGCATGCACTTCCAAAGAAGGGTAGAACCCTTCCCCCTTCTGTGGCCTACCACAGAAGGTGCCCTACATTTATCTACCCAAGGAGAACAAGAATAAGACAGCACAGGTGGCCTTGGCAGACTTTCTGAAAAATGGAAGCAAATATGTATTAATGTTAGGGTGCTATAGCAAGGAATATCTTTTTATGGTAGCTACTTACTTGGATAAATATTTGCTATGCTGATTTATAGTATTTCCTATGGATGGAATATATTTTGCATTTCCCTTCTGGGAAGTTAGAAAAAAAGAGGTCTGTATCTATATACTTATATAGTATGTACTTTATCATATGTTCTTAATAATTTAGAAGGTCATTTTAGCGGGGGTGAGGGGGGGGTGGGGAGCGTTGCTTTTTTAATTCCATCACCAGCAAAGAGTTGCCCATTTTGCGTGGAAGGCACAGATGGAGATTTAATTTAGAGCCTGCCTACTGAGATATATCCCTAGTCCTTTTAAAAAAGTTTGCATTTTGAGATAGGGTCTCACTAAGTCACTAAACTGTCCAAGAGTTCAAATATGTGAATTTCCTGCTTCAGCTTCCCAGAGTGCTGGGATTACAAGTACGTACCACCATGCCTGGAGAGGTGCACATTTTTTAATTTACCATTTTCCAAAATTTATACCACTGTGTTTTCATCTTGTTGCATTTGCTAGAAATTCTAAGTCAAAGTTACGTGCTACTGGTAAAAATGACTAACCCTGGCTCTTCACTGGTTTTTTTGGTATCCTCCTCCCTCCCTTTATGGTACTTGGAATTGAACTCGGGACCTTGCATGTTTACTGGTTCTTGTACTGAAATGATTTGTTTCATTATGTAAGATATTATTTGCTATTGGTAGAGCCGTTCCCCACTCCCCACTTCCCATACCAGGGATCAAACTTGAGACCTTGTACATGTTATCTCCCAGGCCCCTAAATAGTCTTTTCTATATTCAAAAAATTTCTACCAGATGTGGTCACACATACCTATAATCCCAGCACTCAAAAAGCTGAGGCAGGAGGATCAGCCTGAACTGCATAGCAAGACCTTGTCTCAAAAAAGAAAAAACAAAAAAAACCAACTCCTTTTCATATTTTACTTTGAGGGGCTTATTTTGTTTTGCTTAAAAATTTCTAATGTAAAAAAAAAAAAAAAAAAACACAACTGTTAGTGTCTTTTACCAAAGGTTTTTATAGCATCTATTGGTAAGACCAGTTTTGCAGGGACTCAGGAGGCAGCTCAGTGGCATAAGTGCCTGCTTGGTCTGTGCAAGTCCCGAGATCGATACCTGGTACTAGGGGAAAGAAAGAAAAAAAAAAGCCCAGTTTTTCTTATTCTACTGGTTAAGACACAGTATTGGATTGTTGTATAGTAAGCAGAGCTTCTTATAGAAATCATTCTTATACCCCCAAATAACTTTAGCAACACTTATTATGCCTTTAAAACACTGCTAGATTTTCCTACCTCTATCCACAGTCTCTATGTTTGTGAGATGCACTGGAGTGCTTTTTAAAATGACTCTTGTACCTCAGGTACAGATACAAAGTGAGCTCAAGGCCAGCTTGAACTGCATAGTTAAAAACCCTGCCTCAAAAAAGACAACAAAACAAAACCCTTGGGCCAGGGAGATAGCTCAGTAGAATAAGTGCCTGCTTAGCAAGTGTAAGGTCCTGAGTTCAATCCCAGGTACTGCCAAAAATAAACAACAAAAGAACAAAAAACAAAACAAAAACAGCAACAACAAAAAACCAAACCCTTATAAAATTTTTATGGTACATTTATGTTACCTTCATAAAAATGATTTAGGGTATTGTTTTCCTTTTTTTCTTCTTCTTCTTTTGGAGACAGGCTCTCATTATGCAGCTCAGACTGGCCTTGAGCTCACTTGCAGCTCAGGCTGGTCTTGAACCTGCAGTGATCCTCCTGCCTTAGCCTCCAGACTGTTCGACTACTTTCCTAGAGTAGTTTAAGTAACTTGGATTTATCTGTGCCTTCACATTTGGAAAAAAGTTGCCTGTGAATCTATTCCTCCTAGTACCATTTCAGTACTGCCCTACCTAGGAATATACATGTACACTGCCATATCCCCTTCCCATGCCTACCCTGCTCTGTGAGGTATGGGTATTGAACAAGAACCTTTGCACTAAGCTATATCCCCAATTCTTTGCTTTTTTTTTTTTGGAGACAGGGTCTTGCTATGCAGTTCAGGCTGGGCTTGAGCTCATGCTGTAGCCCAGGCTAGCCTCAAACTCACTATAATCCTCTTGCTTCAGCTTCCTGAGTGTTGGGATTATAGACATGTGGCACTATACCTGGCCCTAGTGCTTTTCTTATTTTTTATTTTGAGACAAGGTCTGGCTAAATTTCCCAGGATGGGTTCAAATTTGATCCCCTTACCTCAGCTCCCTGGAATGCTAGGATTATAGGCAGACACTACTATGCCTGACTTTCTTTTTCATTAATTTGGTTTTATCCCTACTTTAACTCTATATCAAAGTTTTAATTTCTTAAGAGTAAATCTAATGGTATTTTTTCACTAAGTTAGAAGAAGCTATATTTACTGAAAGCAGGGAGGTGTTCTACTATATTATTATTATTATTATTATTATTATTATTATTATTATTATTATTTTTGTGGAACTGGGGATCGAACTCAGGACCTTGCACTTGCCAGGCAGGCACTTGTGCCCTGAGCTATCTCCCTAGGCCCCCTCTACTATCTTAAATAAGTACTAGAATTTAGGTAAAAGAGCACCACAAGAACAAGTTGTAAAATCAGGGAAAAAGTCACCTACAAAGGACCATCCACCTTGGCTCCCAGAAGTACGAGGGCCTAGACTGATACCCATATAAACTAAATGATTATGAGGTGTTTGCTTAACTTCTTTTAGCTTTAATCTGGTCCTTTATAAAGTGAAAGTAGTTGCAATTTTTCCATCTCTTCCTCACTCTTGCTTTCCTTCTTCCTAGATTTGGCCTGTACTTGCTTCTCACACAGTGAGAAAAGGTCTTAAAGGGGGATCAAATTCTTTTGCCTTTGTAAGTAAGGGTGTCACAGACAGGGCTTAAGAAGTATTATTATTATTATTATTATTATTATTATTATTATTATTATTATTATTATTTTGAGACAGAGTGTTGCTATATATTCTAGGCTGGCCTGTATTCAAGGTGATCCTCTTGCCTCAGACTTCTGAATGCTCAGGTTTCAGGCATACATGACCATACCTAGCCAGAGAAGTCCTACATTTTATGTTCCAATGGTATAAGACATGGGAAGGCTTCACATACCTGCAGGATCAAAAGGCAGAATCTCTCCCAACATTCCAAAAACTCCATCACTTTGGTCACGGTTTGGCCAGGTGTTATTTCTAGGTCCCTGTGATTTCTGTTCCAAAACCTCCGACATCGTATTATCCATATAGCTGCTCACTAGACCCAAGCTGTACAAGTCAGAACTGAGATCAGAGATGCCAGGCCATTGAGCAAGAGGAGACAGACCTGGTCCCATGGGCTGTGCTGGCTGTTGAGTGGAGCCATGTACCCATTTTCCAGGTGCCTGAGGCTGAGGTGGGGGCTGCTGTGGCCCGATGGGTTGCAGTAGGTGTTGGTAGTATTGGACCTGGGGCTGCTGTTGCTTTGGGGACTGCTGCTGAGGTGCAAGACCTGGCTGGGGCGTTAGAGTTGTGTGTGCTCCAGCTTGTGCTGGTCGTGCTGGAGGAGGCACTGGCAGTGATGGCTGCTGTGGCTGCATGGCTCCTGCCTTCTGCTCAGTCACCAAAGCTGTAGCAGCAGAGTTACGCCTTGTCGCCAGCGGGGAACCCTGATGAGACTGGCCCATGTTAAAGCCTGAGAGAAAATCTATCACCTCTTGCATTTCCTGATCAGTTGGTAAATTCATACCCTTCTCATCCTTGCCATCATCCCCATGCAGGAAGTTCTCACGCCTCTCCAGGAGAAAACCATTGGCCATTGGATTGTTGGAATTCTGAGCTGGCTGTGAAGGATCTGTAGTCCTAGGGAAATTACCAATGTTCAAAATGCTTTGTAACCGTGTATCAATATTTGAGGGCATTTTGGTCTTCTCTTCTGAACACCCAGCTATGAAGACATTTTTGGAAGGGGTATTTGGGATGGAATAACTCGTGTTGCTGCTAGAGCTGGTACATGATGCTTTCTTGGTGAACCGGGATGTCAGTTTGGAGAACGTCTTCTGGAGGCCACCTGAAGATTTGTTTCCATTTCCAGAAGGCAAGTCAGCCTGATTCCCAAAGTCACAGATCTCTCTCTGAAGCTGGATCTGTATGCAAGGTAAAGCTTGCTCTCTATTTAGGGACACAAAGAATAAAAAAGGAAAGAAAACAGAAAGAGAGAGAGAGACAGAGAGAGAGAGACAGAGAGAGAGAGAGAGAGAAGTCAAATTTACATATTGGAGAATGAAATGGATCTCTTTGCATTTAAGAAAGATTCTGATTTTTTTCTTTTAGGCTGGTTCAGGCTTGTTTTCTGGTGGGTCTGGGGTTTGAAGCAATGACCCTGGTGTTGGACTGGGATTGCAGGCACAAGCGCTTAAACCACTGAGCTATCCTGAAAGTCCCCTAAGAAAGATTTTCATGCCTAGCACGCATGGGGCCTTGGATTCAAAATTTTTTTGGTCTTTTTTTTTTGGTACAGGGTCTCACTACACAGCTCGGACTCATCGTGATCGTACTGTTTCCTGCCTCCCAAATGCTGGGATTAAAGGTGCGCGCTGGCTCAGCACACTTGAGAGTGGGGCCAGTGCAGCAGGTTGGGCCAGGAACTGAACCCTGGCCCCTGCGCTTCCCTATGCAAGTGCTTAGTCTACTGAGCTATACTGCCGGCTCTCCTGGATTCAATATTAAGGAGCATATGCAGACTTTAATAACAAGAAATACTCTGTGGTTAATATCAAGTTCACTTTAGGGGCTGGGGAGATAGGTCTGTGGCACAAGTGCCTGCCTGGCAAGCGTAAGGTCATCAGTTTGAACCCTGGTCCCACAAAAAAAAAAAAAAAAAAAAAAAAAAAATCAAGTTCATTTAATTTACAGATGGGGGTTTGGAGTGTACATGATCTATAGCCTCTAACGCAAAGCTGAGAAAATGGTAACATCAAGTAGCAAGTAAAAGCAAGGAATGGCTAGACTGAGATATACCACTGGCAGGGCCTGGCTCTGTCTTTAGGACAGGGACCAAGAACCAGCCAGTTCCAGAGGACAGGAGGCAAATCTATATAGTAGCGGTGGTGTTGGGAAGGACTCCAGTCACTATATACTACTGTTGTCCAGTGGATGGCTGGGACTTCCAAAGACTTTTAAGTACTCTCTTCCTGTGCTGTAACAGAACACTAAAGATAAAAAGGGCAAAGGGCAGCTCAGGCAGGTGATGGCTGGTGTAACTGTAGAAGTCATGTCACTGTGGTACTCAGAGTTAAGAAATGGAGAGGGGGCCTAGCTAGATGTTCAAGATCTTTATCAGTTCCAAAATTAACAATTCACAAAGAGATAACTTGGCAATTGTCAGCTGCTTTCAGATACAAGTAAATTTCATAGAGGATATATATATATATATATTTATTATATATTATATATTATATATATATTATATATATATTTATATATATATATATATATATATATATTTTTTTAAACTTTATATTATGGCTGGCTCAGCTTGCCCTGGGGGTGGGGCTGGCGCAGCATGTAGTGCTGGGAATAGAATCAGGGTCCCTGCAGTTGCCTAAGCAGGTGCTTTAGACCACTGAGCTATCTCACTGACCCTCTTTATATATATATATATATATATATATATATATATATATATATATATATATATAATTTTTTTAAACTTTATTTATGACGGATATATAAGTACATTTTCTACACATTTTTCTGCTCTCAGTTCCTAAAAGGATCATTAATTGGATAAAAAGTTCCA
>PVKN010007663.1:0-13621 GCA_004027915.1 Capromys pilorides | reverse complement strand
TGTCTATTTGCACCCACACCATCAGTGATATGAACATGCATAAACTGTCTAAGGCCGCATTCCCTCTGGGTATGGACCCAAATGCACAACTCTTACACAGACAATTCAATTGACTGGTAGGGATACCAACCTCCCTGCCCTCCAGCAGTTTAGGTCCAGTACAGCTGTGTAGAGCACATCCACCAGGCCCAGGGTCTTCTCAGGATCCAGGCTTCTCTGCAGCAGGGACATGGTGGCAGGGTCTTCCTTCAGGCACCTAAGCACAAAACAGGCTGAAGTAGTTTTGGTGGCACTTCTCTGTGAGCAGGTTTTAAGCAAGTTTCATGGACACAGCTACAACCCTTGGCTTAGTCTAACCTACTTTAATAACGCTCAGGACATCTTTACTAGCCTTCTATCAGACAAAATCGTCTAACACAAGCCTGCTTTATGTTGAATATCTTACATAATTTACTGAATACTATATGGAAAGTGATAAACAGCATGGTTGCATGACTAAGCTTTCACATCACTATAAAGTTAGAAAAACTGTTATGCTTCTTTTTTTTTTTTCTTTTGAGACAGGATCTCTTAATTCAAGCTGTCCTTGAACTCATGGCAACTCTCCTGCCTCACCCTGGGTTCTGGGATTACAGGCATGCACCATCATGCCCAGCTAAATCTGTTAATCTGAAGGATTTTTTTGGCTAGCTCAGGCTGCCTTAAGGGCGGGTCTGGTGCAGCATGTGGAGCTGGGGATGGAACTGCAGTCCAAAGTGCCTGAGTGGGTTTGCCCAAAATGGCACTTTATACAACTGAGCTAACCTGCAAGCCGCCTAAATCTGTTAATTTGAATCATAACATTAGAGACCATCTACATAAATTTGGTTTTTGTCTCTAGTTCCTGACACAGCAACATACCTAACTATAAAACAAGTATTAATGAACATGACAAATCCATTAAATATGCATTAATACAATTGTAACCTCAGTGCCCCCTGTCACAAACAGATCAACTAGGCAAAAAATCAACAGATATATCAGAACTGAGCCAAACTTTTGAATGAAAGGACTTATTTAGTAGGTGTCTACACAGTGTTCCACCCTAAAACATCAGAATACACATTTTTCTGAGGTGTACATGGATATTCTCCAAAACAGATCACATACTAGATCACAGAACATACTTAAATACAAAGGAACTAAAAATTATCTCATGCACATTATCAGACTATAGTTTAAAGAAACTGGAAATCAATAGCAAAGGAAACCAAAAACACTTCATAAACACATGTAAATTAAACAAAACCCTCCTCAACAACCAATGGGTCACAGAAGAAATTACAGAAGAAATCAGACAGTTCTACAATTAAGTGATAATGCCAATAAAACATACTGGGATGTATGGAATACAATGAAAACTGTCCTATGAGGGAAATTTATAGAGGTGAATTCCCCTATCAGGAAAACTGAGCTCAAATAACTTAATGCTGAGCTTCAAGCTTGTAGAAAAAGATCATGTCAAGCCTAAAGCTTGTATATGGGAGAAAATCATAAAGAGCAGAGTGGAACTGAATTCAATGGAGATTAAGAAAACAATACAAAGAATCAATGAATTGAAGAGCTGGTTCTTTGAAAGTATAAATAAAATTAACATGAAAAGGGTAAAATCATAACGGACCCCACAGAAATTTGGAAGATCACTAATATCTACTTTGAGAATCTGTATTCTTTTTTTTAGGGTTTTGGTTTGTCTTTTTGAGACAGGGTGTTGCTATGCAGTTCAGGCTGGCTTTAAGCTCACTTTGTAGCCCACACTGGTCTTGAACTTGCAGAGATCCTCCTGCCTCAGCCTCCCAAGTGCTGGCATTACAGGCATGTGCAGCCTTAATTTCTAGATACATATGAATTACCAAAGATAAATCAAGATATAAAAATTCTAAATAAACCAATAATAGTCAATGAAATTGAAGATGTAATGAACTCTACCAACAAAGGAAAATCCAGACCCTGATGAATTCCTTGCTGAATTCTATAAGAATTTGAGAGAAGACCTAGTGCCGCTACTTCTCAAGCTCTTTAATGAAACTGAAAGAAGAGCAATACTTCCAAATTCATTGCTAGAAACAAACATTACCCTAATACCAAAACCAGAGAAGGATGCAGCCAAAAAAGAGAAGTATAGGCCAATCTCCCTAATGAACATGATGCAAAAAATCTTTAACAAGATACTGGCAAACAATGTGACAAATCATTAAGAAGGGGGCGGCAAGATGGCTCAGCAGTCTAAAGTGCCTGCTTTGGTAAGCTTAGGCAACCGCAGGGACCTCGGTTCCATCCCTGGCACCACATGCTGTGCCAGCTCCACCCCCCAGGGCAGGCTGAGCTGGCCATAACATACATAAATAAAAAAAAAAATTAAAAAAAATCATTAAGAAGATTATGTTCCATGACCTAGTTGGATTCATCCCAGAAAAGCAGGGATGGTTCAACATATACGAATCAATAAATGTAATATACCACATTAACAGAACTAAGGAGAAAAACTATATGCACATCTCAATAGATTCAGAAAAAGCCGTTGACAAAGCCCAATACTCATTCATGATGAAAACCCTACAGAAAATTGGAATAGAGGATCTGCATCTTAATTTGATAAAAGTCATCTGTGACAAACCAAAAGCCAATATCATATTCAATGCACAGAAATGGAAAGTATTCACTCTAAAATCAGCAACAAGACAAGGATGTCCACTGTCACCACTCATGTTCAATATAGATCTGGTAACATTAGCCAGATCAATTAGGGAAGAGAAAGAAATAAAAGGAATAAAGAGAGAAAAAGAAAAAGTTAAATTATTATTCATAGATGACAGGCTACTCTACATAGAAGTAGAGTACATAGAAGACACCAAAAACCCCAGTTACTCTAAAACCCTGTAAATTCCTGAGTGATTAGGGTGCTAAGAGCAGCTATTGTTACGGTATTTGAGCTCAGTCCCTGACACAATACTCCCAAAGCCCTTGGAATTTCTGGGTCTTCTGTGCTAGGGCAACCTGAGAGACTCAGCTAGATCTTGTCTAGCTAGTAAGATTACTTTTATTTGGCTCCAGAACATCTTCAGGATGGGGCTGGGTCCCTGGAAAGACTAAGTCATCATGAAAAGCTTGGGATTCAGCTCTTCCCCAACCCTCTGGCAAGGGAAATGCACAGAGCTCCAGATTGAGTTAATAATCATGCCTGAAGGGGCTGAGGAGATAGCTCCGTGGCACAAGTGCCTGCCTGGCAAGTGCAAGGTCGTGAGTTCGAACCCCAGTCCCACAAAAAAAAAAAAAAAAAAAAAAAAAAAAAAAAAAAAAAAAAAAAAAAAAAAAAAAAAAAAAAGAAAAAAATAATCATGCCTGTAAAATGAAGCCACCATAAAAGTCCTTAAACGATGAGATTTGGAGAATTTTGAGCTGAGTGAGCACATCTAGGTGCTTAGAGACAGATATTCTTAGGAAGGTCAGGGTGGAGGGTCAGGTGCTGTGTATTTGTTCCCATAGCTATTGCCCAGGGTATCCCTCCATCCGGTTGATCCTCTGTAGTGTCCTTTATGAGAAGCCAATAAATGTAACCGAAGTGCCCCAGAGGTCTGAGAACCACAATAGCAAATTATCAAACCTGAAGCAGGGGTCATGGGAACCGCAATTTATAGCTAGTTGGTCAGTACATGTGACAACCTAAGGCTAGAGTCTGGGGTCTGAAATAGGAAGCAAAGTTGTGGGGCTGAGCCCTTAACCTGTGCACTCCATGCCAGCTCCAAGTAGGCAGAGTTAGGCGGAGTCAGAGTAAACGTGTAGAATACCCAGGTTGTTAGCAACCTGGAGGCTGCTTGGAATAGTAAACCCACACTTGGTAGCAGAAGTGTGTGCATAGGGGCTCTGAGGCCTCCACAGGCTCCTACCTATGTTGAGTCTATTTAGGAAGAAGAGAAGAACTTGGTGAAGGAGCTACCTTCAGGGGCCCTAATGTCCTGTTACCATGCAACACCCAGTGCAGCCCTGATATTCCTTAGTGCCTTGCTAAGATTCTGCGGTCTGGCACAAAATCTATTCATCTACCAACCTTTTACTAAAAGCTCTGCCCCACTCTTCCTCTAAAGTACTTCATGTCTATACTTAAGAAAGTGAGTCAGTTAAGGACAAACATCCTCAAAAGTCTGCCACCTGTACTTACTGTGAATTTCAGATAAGCAACAAACATGGCCTCCCCATAAATTAATTTTACCCCTTTTAAGACTATTCCTGCCATTCATGGTGGTGAATGTCTGGAATTCCAGAACTCTAAGAAGGTGGGACAGGTGTATCATAAATTCAAACTCAGACTGGGAAACTTAGTCCAGGCTTGGCTTAGACCCCGTCTCAAAAAGAAAAAGTAAAAAGGGGCTCAGTATGGTATGGAGCTCAGTGCCAAGGTAATGGTTTCAATCCCCAGTGCTGAAAAAACAAAAAAGAAAGATAAAGAAGAAAAAGGATTATTCCACACTCTTCCTTTCTCCCCAGTGTAATGATAGACCTATCACCTCTCCCATTCTTTCCTATTTCAACTCCTAATAACTGAGAAAATACATGTAAGCAGATGAGAACTACTTTATTTTCACTCTGCGCTAATTCTGTCAGGTCACCTGCCTCTGTGTTGACATATCCTGCCTTCCCTCCTGTCTTAATAGAGACATATCCAAGCTGGGTGTGGTGGTGTATGCTTATAAGCCCAAATTTTGGGAGGCTGAGGTATTAGAATGGCAAATTCAGGCCCAGCCAGGGCAACCTGAGAGACTCAGCTAGACCTTGTCTCAAAATAAATATAAAAAAGAATTGGGGATATAGCCCAGAGTGAAAGCCCTGTGTTCAATCCCTAGTACCAGAAAAACAAAAAGAAAAATGAGCCTAACCCATCCTATTGGGAAGTCATCAAGATTTATTTATTGGGCCGGTGAGATGGTTCAGCAGTCTAAAGCACTTGCTTAGGAAAGCTTAGGCAACCACAGGGAGCATGGTTTGATCCTGGGCACCACATGCTGTACCAGCCCCCCTCCCCGGGCAGGCTGAGCCAGTCATATATTAAAATAAAAAAAGCCCTGGGCTCCCTCCTTCCTAGGAGGGCAAGGGCTTCTCAGGAGACTCTGCCCTATCCAGGTGCTTCCTCTGGGAAGCCCTCCCACAGAACTGTCCTCATGTCCAGAACACAAACACAGCACGAAACTGTGTGTGACTGGAGCTCCTCTTGGGAGCTAGCTGGAGATTCTGCTCACTTCCATTTTGTACCCTTGTTTGCGGAAACACTTTCATCTCTGAGCTTTTGGCATGGGTGCAAAGGTGGCACAGGCCAGGCTCAGGAGTGGCTTGGGTGGTGTTTGGACATCAGCTTTGGTGGGGTGCCACTCATCCTGAACTTCAGCAACTTTGAGCTGATGATCATGGAGTGATGGAGAAGATGAGTCCACAAGAACTAGCTGCAGCAAGCCGCCTTCTGTCCTGTCCAGCAGTTCCGTCTGCACTGGGGTCCAGTGCCTGTACCTGCTCCCAAGCCCTTTAATCTACTGAGCTATTTGGCCAGCCCTTAAAATTGAGGATTATTTTGGGGGCTCCCTCAGGCTGCCTTAAGGGCGGGTTGGGTAAGGCATGTGGAGCTTGGGACAGACCACCCCCCCACAACACCTCTTGGTGTTTGTTGGAGCAGGTGCTTAAACAACTACGCTAAGCCACAGGCCCCCATGAAAGTTGAAAACGTTTTCTTTTTTTGGCTGGCTCAGGCTGCCTTAAGGGTGGATCTGGGGATTGAACCGCCATCCACCACTGAGCTAACCCCCAAGTCCCCCCCACAGCACTTATTTTGTATAGGTTCAGCATCCCTAATTAAAAACTCAAAATGCTCAAAAACCTTGTTTAGCAAAGCAAATGAATGTATTATGTGCAGACTAGGGGTGTAGCTCTGTGGCAAAAACAAAAAATCTTAACATAGTAAGGTACGTTTTTTTTTGTTGTTGTTTTGGTTTTTCAGGACTGGGGATTGAACTTAGGTCCTTGTGCTTGCCAGGCAAGTGCTTATTCTACTGAGCTATTTCTCCAGGCCCCTAGTATTTTTTTTAAATACAGTATTATCGGGCAACTGAACACTAAAAGCATAGTACATAATAATAAATTCTTCTTCCTCTTTTTTTTTGTGTTTAGGATTAAACTCAGGGCTTCATGCATGCTAGGCAAGCACTCTGCCACTGAGCTACACCCCTAGTCTGCATATAATACATTCATTTGCTTTGCTAAACAATATTACTTCTCTAAAGATCGTTAAGCAATTACTTCTGTTCCCCTCCCCTTATTTTGTATAGGTTCAGCATCCCTAATTCAACAACTCAAAATACTCAAAAGCCTGGAACTTTTTGAGGGCCTACATGGCAACACAAGATGAGAACCTGACACCAACCTTATGTGACAGGTCACAGTCAAGACTTAGGTGCACTTACTTATTTTCTTTCTATTTTTTTGTGAGATTGGGTTTCAAAGTCATGACCTTGCACTTGCCAAGCAGGTACTTGTGCCACGGAGCTATCTCCCCAGCCCCCATGCACTTATAATACTATATAAAGTAACCTTTAGGCTATGTGAGTAAGGTGTACATGACAAATAAGAGATTCATGTTTAGATTTGGATTCTATCCCTAATATGTACCTTTACACACACATACATATATTCCCAAGATCCAAAGTACTGTATCTGAAATCTGAGACACTTCTGATCCTAAGCAATTCCGATAATACACCATATATATATATATATACACACACACACACACACACACACATATATATATATATATATATATATATATATATATATATTTTTTTTTTTTTTTTTTTTAAGCAGGGTCTTGATATGCAGTTCAGGCTGACCTTGAGCTCACTTTGTAGCCCAGGCTGGTCTCAAACTTGTAACAATCCACTCACCTTGGCCTCATGAGTGTGGGATTACAGCTGTGTTCCACCACATTTGGCTCACACTATTATTTATTCATTTTATTTATTTAACTTTATGTATTTGGTACTGGGTCTCACTACGCAGGTTGAACTTATAGTGATCCTCCTGTTTTCAGCCTTCCCAGCGCTGGGATTACAGGCCTGCGCCACCATGCCTGGACTCAGTTCCTGGCTCAATGTGCCTGAGGGCAGGGCTGGTGAGGTATGTGGTATCGGAGATTGAACCCCAGTCCCCGAGCTAGCCTAAGCAGGCTCTTGGTCCACAGAGTGATCTTGTTGGCCCTTCACACATTTATTCATTCATTTTATTTTTCTTTCCGGAACTGGGGATCAAACTCAGTATCTTATGCTTGTCAGGCAGGCATTTTTGCCCCTGAGCTATCTTCCTGGCCCCCTTCACACTATTATTTAAATTAAAAAACAAACAAACAAACAAACAAACAAACTCCAAAACACCCTTAAGGTTTTTATATCATTGTTTCTCTGGTGTGAGAAACCAAATGTGTAAGTAAGAGCAAAATGTATAGCAGATATTGAGAAATGGGAAGCAAATGTTCAAATGAGAAGAGGAACAAAAGGGAAAGGAAAGAAGGGACTAGAAAAAAAAGAACTGAGGGGAAAAAACTGAAAACAAGCTTTTGTAAATAAGGAGAAGAGCTCATGGGAGGGGATGGAAATGGGTGGGAAAAAAGAAGCAAGATATATCAAGAACAGATATAAATTCCTTATGATGAGTTTATCATTATGCATATCTATGTCAATAAAATTAATTTAAACAAAACATTTCATATTACCAAAGGCAGACAGCAGAGGGAGCTACTGCAAGGAAATGCTGTAGGCATTTTCATTTCTTTTTTTTAATGGTACCAGAGATTGAACTCAGGACCTTGTGCTTGCCAGACAAGCACTTATTCCACTGAGCTATCTCCCCACCCATCTAGGTATTTTCTTGGAAAAAAGAAACTTTACCATATAGAGTTTTGGAAAACACCTGAGGTGCTAACCATTTTAGTACTAGTTATTTACAGTAATCAATTATATAAAAAGTCAGTTCATTTTCATCAAAATGAGAATCCTAATAAAGCTGAATTTCCAATACGAATTTGATAAATTCTTTTTTTTTTTTTTTGGTACTGGGGATTGAACTTGGGACCTTGTGCTTGCCAGGCAAATGCTTATGCTACGGAGCCCCGGCCCTTCATTAAGAATTTGAATTGGAAAATTAATTAGAAATTCAGGATCTCTTGAGACAGGAGAATCACTGTGACTTTGAGATCAGCCTAAAGGGCTACAAAAATGAGCTTAAGGCCAACCTGAACAGCACAGTGAGACCCTGTCTAAAAAAAAAAAAAAAAAAAAAAATTAGGACATGATGGCTGGACATAGTGGCTCACGCCTGTAATCCCAGCACTTGGGAAGCTGAGGCAGGAGGATTGCTGCAAAGTTCGAGGCCAGCTGGGGCTACAAACTGAATTCAAGCCAGCCTGAACTGCATAGTGAAACTCTGCCTCAAAAAGACAAAAAAAGTATACATGTAAATCACCAATAATTTCAGAAAATCATCAAATCAAAATTTTGAGCTAGGTGTGGTGGTGCCCAGGCATTATTGCAGAATTTGGGAGGTTAAGGGATGAGGACTGCAATTTGAGGAGGCTATGAGTACAAGGCCAATCAAAGGTATATAATTTTTTTTTTTTTTTTTTTTGCAGGACCAGGTTTCGAACTCACAACTTTGCACTTGCCACGCAGGTACTTGTGCCCCGGAGCTACCTCCTCGGCCCCTATAATTTTGTTTTTTAAAAATGAAAGTTTTGGGACATAAAATGAATTGGTAACTCTTAATATAGTAATAGGGGGTTCTGAATACTTCTCTCAGAATCCACCATTGTTTTGAGAATAAATGGTGTAGGGCTACCTTGGCTAGCCTACAGGAGGCCTTTGGTTCAGCCCTCAGTAGCATTAAAAAAAAAGTTTCATACAACTTGTAAGCCAACGATGGTAGTATGCAACTATAAGTTTGAGCACATCTGGTCAACTCAGAAACTTAGCAAGACCCAATCTCAAAATACAACATAAAAAAGGGCTGAGGATGTTGCTCAATGCGAAGGCACTGTGTTCAATTCCTAGTACTGTACTGAAAGCAGATAAACCAACATGTATGCATTACCAACCATCACTTCAGTCCACCTAAGACTTCAGGACTAACGAAAGCATCTTTGTTTCCTAGTATCTCTTCCTATTTAAGCAATTTAAATATTTTCTCTGTAGTTAAAATGAATCCAGATTATAATTTTAATAGCAAGAATTAGACATACATTGGAAAATATTTGCTGTGTGATATTCGTAAAACTCTGATGGCAAACTGTATAGGCAAATCTGTATGACCGGTAGAGCCCTTAGAGGCAGAGTTATATAACTACCTAGGTCACATCCCTCTTTTTAGGTTTCTGATATAATAAACTACCTGCCAAAAAGTCTGTGTGATTTATTTTTTGTTCAACTTTTGTCTTTATGGGCTTAGGGTTTGGCAGTCCAAACCAGTACTATCACATTATTTGGCATTGTTATTCTAAAATACTTAACATTTTTGGCAAAGTGACAACATCATGTGGCTTCTTGATTTTGTCTTCTTTTTATCTTTAAGGAAGATTACATATTTTCTTCACATATTTGTTGATCACATGAATTTTGTTTGTGTTTCATTTCCTTTTTCCCCTCACAGTCTCAGGGCCTCCACACTGACCTATATCTTTGGCCCCTTTTTAATTTGAGACAGGATCTCATTAAGTTGCTAAATTTCCCTAGATTGGACTCAAACTATCCTCCTGCCTCAGTCTAGTACTGGGATTAAACAAGTATTTGCCACCACGTCCAGATGTTCATTTTTTGAGACAAGATCTCACTGGTTGTTCAGGCTGACCTCAAACTCTCAATCTTCTATCCTTGGCTTCTTCATTAGCTGGGTCATGTGCATGGTCACTATTATGCCTTCCTTCTACCTGGTCACATACATTGCCATAAAGTCTATGTGTTTTCTTACTGACTTGTAGGAGGTACCCCCCTCTGCCCCTTCAAAATAGGGGAATGAACCAAGAAACACTACCACTGAGCTATGTTTGCCAGCCCATTTTAAAAAATATTTTCAATTCTTTTTGTTTTGTTTTTTTGAGATAGGGTCTTGCTAGGTAGTCCAGGCTGGTCTTAAACTCATAATCCTCTTTTTTGAGCCTTTCAAGTGCTGGGATCACAGGTGTGTATAAACATTGCTGAAGGTACAGAATGGTTCACCATCACTGTCCTAGATCAGTAATCACAGCACATGTCACTAACATACTACTAATGCCTATATACCTGTATAGGTAACAGTATCTATAATATTAATTAGCATAGGATCTGTTCAAAACAAAGTAACCACTTCAAATGTGTGCAAATGTTAATCAGCTTCTGATAATATAAAAGTCAAATTACCATGTGGATGGGACTTGAACCACGATTCTGGTGCCTTCTAAACTGATTTGGGGGGCATAGGCTTCTTTATTTTCAATCTGCGCTGTGTCAACCACCACCTAAGAGAGAAATAAGAACCACCACCAGATTTCAGAAAGGAAAATGGATCACAAACATATTTAGTACATAAACCTGCCAGTGCAGAGTAATTCTGGCAAGAACTATTTCCCTAGTAGCACAGGGGGTCCCATGTAGACGATATAGCATATACTGAATACAGAAACACTTCATTAAAGTGATACCAGTTTCTGGGTGTGAGATTTTTTTTAAACTTTCCAAGCATCTCTAGCATTTTCCCACACTATGAATGTTAATCAGGAATTATGCATGCTTTCTTTTATCTTAGTAATTCTCTGCATTTGTTTTTAATTTTTTTTTTTACAATTTTTTTAAAACTTTATTTATGTTATGGCCTGCTCAGCCTGCCCTGGGGGTGGGGCTTGTGCAGCATGTGGTGCCGGGGATTGAATCGCGGTCCCTGTGGTTGACTAAGTTTGCCTAAGCAGGTGCTTTAGACCACTGAGCTATCTTGCCGGCCCTGTATTTGGTTTTTATTTTTTAATTAATTTTTTTTTTTTAATGAATTTAGGACAGGGTATATAGGGTGTACAGGGTCTCACTAGGAAGATCAGACTCATAGTGATTCTCCTGGTTTCAGCCTCCCAAATGCTGGGATTATAGGCATGCGGCACCACACCCAGTCTCAATCCCGGCTCAGCATGCCTCGGGGGCAGGACAGGCACAGCACCCAGCACCCCGGGGATCCATCCCCAGCCACTGCATTCTGCTAAAGCAGGCGCTTTAGTCTGCTGAGCTATCTGGCTGGCCCAATTCTCTGTATTTGCAGGAAGTAAAAATGTCATTAAAAGTTAAAACTTCAAAAAGCCCACTTGTAATGACTGGGTAATACAGAAGTTGATGACAAGTTTTTAAAGATTATTTTACCCTCAGCTAGGTGTGGTGTGTGGTGGTGCACCCCTATGATCCCAGTTCTTGGGGAGCTGAAATGAGAGGATAGCTTCAAGTTTGCCAGACTGGGCTTCATACTGAGTTCAAAGCCAGCCTGAGCTATACAGATCACGACACTGTTTTAAAAAAGAAAAGCAAAAACCAAATCTATATTTCAGAAGGGGTTAAGCTGCACAAGGTGCTTATCATGATTTCACATTTAGGCCCTAATGTAGCTGATTTACACAGCCATAAACAGATTTCCCACAGAAGGTCCTTCAAAAAAGATTTCCTGTCCAAGAAATGGCCTTTGTTGGATCTGACAGGTGTTTCCTCTCTCCTCTCAGGCCCAGAACCATAATATGAAGGTTCTCTGTGAGTCAGACACAAAGGTACCCTGCAATCAGTGGGTAGGGAACTAAGAAGTTGTTTCTGGTCTCTGAATAAGATGGGACTTTTTATTATTATGATTATGATTATTTTAAATTTACAATGATTTTAAAACAGCCTGTGTGTCCTGCCTCCTGTTCTCACTCCTTTCTGGAGAATATAAGACCACGATTCTCCCAGTTTTTGTTAAGTTGTCTTTGGGAATATGATGAGTCTTCTAAAGGCAGCGAGTTCTACAGTTCAGAAGGCGTCTCCAGTTTATTATTTTTGTTTTTATTTATTTATTTATTTATTTATTTATTTATTTATTTATTTATTTATTTATTTTTTGTCTTTTTGAGATGGGGTCTCACTATGCAGTTCAGGCTGGCCTTAAGCTCACTTCTGTAGCCCAGGCTGGTCTCAAACTCGCATCGATCCTCTGCCTCAGCCTTCCAAGTGCTGGGATTACAGGTGTGTGCCACCACGCCCGGCTTCCAGTTCATTATTTTTATTGAAGGCTTCTATATTGTAGAACTGATCTGAGAGGAAACAACTAATCTCCAGGGACTTCTCATTTGGCTCTCTAACAAAGCAGCACTGCCCTGAGCTGGGCCACCTGTCCCCTCACCTGTTTGCAACAAAAGACAAAGTAATGTGTCCTCCCAATAGTGCGTGTGCACGTGCGTGTATGTGTGTGTTTTGGACAGGATCTCACTATATAGTTCAGGCTGGCCTTGACCTTGAAGTGATCTTCCTGCCTCAGCTCAAGTGCTGGGATGATGGGTGCATGCCACCATGCCTGGCCCCAATAGTTCTTTTCATGGGTAAAGGAAAAATCAGAATAGAAAGAATTCTTTTAATTTTAAAAATCTTTAATTAGCTTCTTTTAACTTCTGACTGAAACGCTGTACTTTTCCTCAAAATATAGTCATTTACTAAAAAGCAGAATCAAGTGCATTAGGGTTTTTGTTTGTTTTACTTCACTTTGCTTTTTACAAAATTATGGCCTGGCTGGCACCACAGCATGTGGTGCGGGTCCCTGTGGCCACATAAGCTTTCCTAAGCAGGAGCTGTAGACTGCTGAGCCATCCCATTGCCAACTCTCCCCGCCTTTTTTTTTTTTTTTTTCCCACTTTGCTTTGTTTTGAGACAGGATCTCACTATACAGTGTTAGCCTTGAACTCACTGGCGATCCTCCTGCCTCAGCCAATTGAGTGCTGGGATTACAGGTGTGAGCCACTATGCCCAGCTTTTTATTTCTTTGTGGTACTAGGACATGAACACAAGAGCTGTACATCCCCAGCCCTTTTTCATTTTAAATTTTGAGACATGGCCTCACTAAATTGCCAGGGCTGGGCTTCAATTTGTAATCCTCTTTGCCTTTAGTGGGATTATAGGTAGGCCTGACTCAGTGCATAAAATGTATGGGCCAGGGGCTGGGGAGATAGCTCAGTGGCATGATTACTTGCCTGGCAAATGCAAGGTTTTGAGTTTGATCCCTGGTTTCTCACCATCACCAAAAATCATTTTATGGGTCAATAATGCCAAACAAAAAGTTAAATGATTATTTCAGATGTTCTTCTTCTAATGGCACACAAGATTTTTCTTCTCTGGAATTTGAGAAGACTAAACCACTATTTATTTATTTTTTTTTAATATTTAAAATTTTATTTTAAAGAGTAAAAACAGCAGAAACAAAGATAGAAAAACAGTAACAAGCAAGGGTACATAAAGTACAGAATCTCAAAACAAGAACAAAAATTTAACAATGGTTGTATTACATATCTTCATCATCAAAT
>PVKN010007662.1:0-26277 GCA_004027915.1 Capromys pilorides | reverse complement strand
AGAAAGAAGTGACATAAACCATGGGTCACTGAGACTTGTCATGTCACCCAGCAGATGAGCAGTGGAGATCCTGGCCTGGTCTCTTCACCCCTAAGTGAGGACATGAAAGTCCTGATTACTCTGCATTCTGAAAACTTGCTCATTCCAGACTGCATCCTCCACATAGAATTCTCAACAACCATGAGAGGTCTATTGAACCTGACAAAAATAATGTCAGAAAGGTGTAATAGTTGCAGCACGCAAACCTGCCCATGTTTTCATATTCTAGTTCAGTGTGATCTCTCAATAAATGATAACATTACATAATAATATGATCATGTGTTATTGAAGAATAATTTTCTAAAACTGAAATTTCTTTATCAAAAAAGTGAATTGTAGAAGTTTGAAAATTTATAGAACAGTGAAATATAAGCAACAACCCAGATTTTCATGATTAAAAAAAAAAAAAAAAAAAACACTGGGAATCAAACTCAAGACTTCATGTTTGCCAGATAGGCACTGTCCCTCTGAGCTACATCCCCAGTCCCTATTAAACTATTTTTATTGGAAAGTTTGTGGCGTAAGTCTTCTAAACACATATATATATTGGATTAGGATCATTTGGAATCATTAATTCTACTTACTTTTCTTTGCCCTTAAAAATTAATTACAAATAACAACTCCCCCAAAAAACACAAATTTTTAGAATGAAAAAATTCTGAGTCTCATAAAATAAAAGCACACACACATTTCCAATAGTCACAACTATAACAAAAAATTATTCCTTAAGATGTTTCTCACCCCCTCTTCGTGTTTTCTCGTTCCTTTCCCAAACTGCTCATTCCAGTGCCTTTAACTCTTATTAAACACGACTGCTTAATTACCATCAATCTATTATGCTACGAGCTTCACCCTCCACTGACACATCTGATCCCATTATGTGTCTGACCTTTAACGGTCATCAAATCAAAGTCATTCTGGTCAGTTCAGCCTGGGCCTGACACATGCCCAGGTCACAGAAACGAAGGCACGGGGCCTCACATACCGCATTACCTTGCCCTTCATTTAACACCTTTGTCAATAGAGTTTCACAACTGGGAAACTGCCAGATTTCTGCCTGGCTTGAATAAAATACCCCTCCTCTTACAGAAAGCTGAAATAAATAACTACACACAGGCTGACCAGCACTGTTTTTTATATAATTGGTGCCCCTGCACCAGCATGATACATTGCCCTCTTAGACATTTATGTCAGAAATCTTTGGTTGGAAGGTAAGAATGTATTTATTATCAGACCCCTGGAATATGCCAAGCACTCCGCAATGGCAGGGTCTCCTGAAGATAACCTACGAAGGGAAGTTGAAAGACAACTGAGAATGGCCCCAGAAATGAGGCCACCTGGGTTGCCACCTTTCACTTAAAGGCAAACCCATGGAAACGTTCTGGGTTCACAGACCTGTGTGCCCCCTCCGACGGGGACAGCTGTTCAGGCTGCTCTCTCTCAGAGTGGGCTGCTGAAAAATGCTCTCTCTCAACCTAATGACACAGCCATTTAGAACAGAGGCTCTTCCTGGCAGTGAGGCCTGGGCATTGTTACTCACCCACAGGGTTTCCCTGGTGGTAAACATGGAACTGTTTTCCCAGACCAAACCTGGACCCTCCTTCGAGGTAGCCAGACACAGCGTCTGGTGTGCACAAACATTTTGACTTCTGACTGGACAGGCCGACCCGGCAGTGTCTTCCCCTTGCTTTACTTTACTAATGTGTGTGTATTTTTACCAGCTCCTCTGGGAAAACTGACCTGTTTTATGGCAACTTGTCACTGACAAGGAATTTCTCATCAAGATTGAAATCTCTGACCATCCCCAACCTCCCAGCCCTCCCGAGTTTCAGAGATGAGGGAGGCAGAGGCTTGCCCTTGAAAACCACTGTGGCTTCAGGAAGCAGGAATGTGGTTTCTTCAGGGCTGAGATGAACCTATGGACTAGGAAAGGCAACACAGACATGTGGCTTATAAAAAACTAACAGTAAAAGTTAGTTACTAAAAAAAGAGGTTTTACTTAGATTTATTTTTTTAATTTTTGGACTCTCTATTTTCAATTATGTGTTCATTATCTTATTCTCACATTTCCCCTAAAACATACTAATCTGAGATGAAGAAATATCTGTCCTATTTAATTCTCTATTCTCTCTTTGCTGGTAAAGCTATTTAACAGCAGTTTTCTCTTTACCAGGCTTTTGAGCTGTGCCTAATACATATTAAATGTATTTAACAGTCTTCACTGTTGGGTCACCCATAAAGCAACCCAACTTTCTAATAATTGTGTCCATTACCAGGCTGAAACAAGGTCAGTTCTGTGAAAAATATGAAGTTTCACTATGTGGGAAATGGGAACACAAATAATAAATCAGACAAAAGACTTCAATCCCATTATCATCTTTCATCTGAAAGGCTGAAATTCAGTCTTTCCACAAATCACTCCCCTTGCCATTAAATGTCTTCCAAAAGGCCCTAAATGTCTTCTAAATTGAAGTTAATTGTTAAGGAAGGATACGCTCAGGTGATCCGTCTTTAGGGCCAGTAAAAACATTTGGTAATGTGAGTTTTCATTTCTACATGAGTCTCAAAGCAAGTGGCCAACAATCAGGCATTATTTTCATATGGGAAGGGCTGATCGGAAGCACTGATCCCATAAACACAAACCTCCCCCACCAGACAATTCAAACTTACTACCAAAGAAATTCCCTTCCAGGGGGCTGGGGAGATAGCTCTGTGGCACGAGAGCCTGCCTAAAGAGCAAGATCATGAGTTCAAACCCCTGTCCCACAAAAAAAAAAAAGAAAAAAAAAAAAAGAAATTCCCTTCCAGCAATCGACATTTGAAAAAATTATACATAAACTATTATTCGTTATATAATTTTCTATCATAGCTTTTAATCAGTTCTCTTTCTAAAACCTCATTTTATTCATTTTAAGTTCATCTTATGTCAATGATTATGATGGAGGAAGTAAATCTCTAGTATTTCTCTGAAACCTTTTTCCTTTGCTTAAAATTAGATTAAAATACTAGGGGAAAAAATTCAGATAACTATGACACAGGACAGAGGCATTTATAACATCAGCTGAATCTTCTTAGTTTTGTAGTTAGAATGCCTTATTCCCACCCTCCTAAATCTGACCCATCTTTATTTTCATTAATGATATCATCAGGAAATTTTCTATGGAACCATCTATACTATATAAATTATTCTGCCCAGTTAAAAAAGTAATAACCGGGAAGGCCTGGGGGGATAAGTACCCTACTGCTTTAACATACCTTTGCCCTCATTGTGTAGCTAAGAAGAGTGTGGCAGGTTACAAAGGCTTAGAAAATACCACACCTATCCCTACTGCTTTTCCTCCCACTCAGCCCAAAGGGCCTCAACAGATCTCATTAGTTTACTGAGATAAACTACCCTGCAGGGAGCAAGCTGCTCAGAGGTTTGCTGGTGCCCACCCTCTGCAGCACCTGCCCCTCCTAACCCAGCAATCTCAAGGTTGGAAGCGTTAGCAATCTTCCCTTCCTTTACACTTAAAACATACTTGGTTTCTAGTAACAGGCTTTTACCTAATTATCTCAGAAATGCTGGGGTCTTGGAAGAATCCTTTTCCTGTTCTCTGCTCTTTAATAATCCCTTGTGAATTCTAAGCATTCTTTCCTCAATTTTTTCCTTTCTTCTCTTTATCTGTTTGTCCTCTTCCCAATCTCTACAATAAAGTGAGGGCTTTTTTTTTTTTCCCTTTTCGATTCTCAATTTGCCTCCATAAGTCAGTCTGTCTCCCTCCCTTTCTCTCTTTCCCTCTCTCTCTCTCCATCTTCCTGACCCTCACAACAGTATGTGAGGATTATGTACATGTTCAATGGGTCACTAAAATTGCTGATGTAAATCTGTATTTGTATCACCTTAAAGGAAAACCAATTAACCCTTTTCGTTTCTGCTTAAAACAAGCTACAGCAGTCCACAAAAAGTGATGCATGATGCTAATACATTTAAACAGTGCTAACGTTTTCTTGTGGAAGGATCCATTGACAGTTTGGTGAGAGTGGTGCTGGTGAAAGCAGGTGTAGGAGGCCTAGCAAAGACTGTACTACACCGTGAGGTTTGAAGGGAGAGGTGGTTCATGTGCTCAGCCTTAGCAAAGCCTGGGAGCAATGAGGCAGGAGTGAAAAGCCATCTGCTGCCAAGACACAAGCACAGCCCTTATGCTTCTCACTAGTCATGTGATCATACCTGAAACTGATGCACTTAGCAAAGTACCTAACAGTTTAATTCATGCTTTTCCACAGTGCATTAGATACACTCCGACCTCAATCAGGTGGAAGAAAGCTACATATTTTTTACACTGAATTTCATACAAGTTGTAGTTTAACCCCCCAAAAAAATAAAACATTGCTTTTTTTTGTAAACCTATGTAACATTTTCTCTTCCTTACACACACAAAATAAACATTGAAATCTAAATGTAAGTTGGAATATACTATTGCAACCCTGATAACAACAGATACCAGTGGCAGCATTTGCAGTTAAACTCTTGAAGAGCTGTTGCAATAACTGATACTACCTTTGATCCACACACACCCTTTTATTCCTTTTCCTTTGCTTTGTTTTAGACCCAGTAGTCCTTCACATTAACCTGTGAGATAGACGGATGGCCTTCTCTAACACCCTTTACCTTAAAGCACTTATAAATAAGGGCCATTAGAAAATCAGGAGAGAGGACAAGCATTAATTTATGGTTCTAGGAAGGAGCAAAGAAAGCAGTGATTTACACTGCAGACTTGAGCAGGGCTGTGGTCAGGGCACGAAGTGGAGGCCTCGAGGCTGCCCACACAGACATAAAGTCCAAGTTCAGAGAGAGCTGGGAGGCATCAGCTCTTTTGTGAGCGTGCAGGGAACAGCGCTCTATACCCAAGAGCACCACCAAAGAACCCTGCAGCCCCATAGCCTGGGTTTCCTGCCACCTGCAGAACTTTGCTACAGATTCATACCCATCCCTGCGCCAGGAATTCCCAGCTTCTTGGTATTCTGCTCCAACTGCTGGTTTTACACCTGCTGCAGTGAAAGCCTGAGCCATGCTAGCCACATTTGGAAGTAGTTCATTAGAGAGGTTCTAAATGCCTATTTTTAAAAATATTTTTAAAACACTCAAGAGTTTTATAGCACAGAAGAGGCCTATAAAAGTAAAGTACTTTGCTAACAGTATATGGAAGGAAATTTTTCAAATTAATTTTTAGTGCACATTGTTGCTTCTGAGGGTTTTTAATTTTTATAGTGTTAGGGGTTACACTCATCGTTTTATTAAAGGATTCAGTTGGGTTTAGAAAATACCTTTGCAAGATATTTGGCTGGGGAATCCAAGGGTGAATAAGACCTAGTCATGAAGAGGGAGCTCACGAGTGGTAGGACACCAACAGCTACCTGTACACATTGTCAAGGTGCATACAAAGCCCCTCGGGGATGGGAGAAACTTGTTCCATGGGGCAGAGAGAGTGCCAGGCTACGCTGAAAAGGCGGGTCTGCAAGGGTTCAAACAAGAGGCAGGAAGTGCCTTGGGTATTACGGGTGACTCAAGCTTCTCCACCAGAGGGCCAGGAGGAAAAGAGGTCTTGGCTCACCTAGAGATAAAAGAGCGAAAGGCCTGAAGACCAGAAAGCAGAGATGCTATAGCCGACTAGGATGACTGGGCTGTTGAGCCCTAGGAAACAGAAAGCAAACTAGGGAAATATGTGGCATTACTTATTTTTGGCCACTCCACATGGATAAACATTCCATACCAGGCAAAGTTTGGCTTACTGTAGCATCAAGCTAGATATGGAACCAGAGTGGATGTCCATGTTTTGTAACCCAAAAAATTGAAGGCATTGAAAAAATAATACCATATCCTACTCTCCTCTATTATCTCGATTCTCCTCAGAGAAAGGAGGTGTATTTACAATGTTTATAAACAATAATTATATGCATTTAGCATTTTTTTAAAAGTCTATAAATGTAAGAGTTATATCTTTACTAAAATCAGAGTACCATGCATCCAGGATGGGGATAATTTCTAATACAACACAAGCTTAAAGTGTTACGATGGGTTTCGCTCAAGCTTCCACATTGCTTTATTATAGTATATGATGTACCTTCAACTGAAGAAAATCTCCCAACATTAAATTTGAGTCCCTCCATACATGTAAATGGAAAATGGACCCCCAGCCACCACCAACTCCCACCCAGAACTTCCTAAATGTTTACTCAAATTAACACTAAGTAGCACATTAACAGCTAGGGCTGCCAGGCTGACAGCTTCAACTGTTGGAACCGACATATTTTAGTTGAATAAGTGCTCTCAAAAGTGAGCCTGGAAAGCTGTGCGTCTGTGAGAAGGTGTACACAGGTAACATCTTGCAGCAAGCCCAGGTCCCTCCAGGCCTCTTTTGCCTCTGGAACTACGGAATGGCTGGAGACAAGCAGCGAGCCGTGCCACGGGTCACTCTGCCTCCACCACAACCACAGAGATCCCTGTCCTGGGCTTTGCTCGCTCTATCCTTCACTAAGCGGGGACACACTTCACCACCTCAGCCACCGCTGGTGGTCTGGGCTGCACGCGCCACCCGGCCATCCATCACCCAGGGCCTTCTGAGGACTGCAGAATGCCAGCTCCCACTGCCAAGCCACGCAGAACGGCCCTTCCTCAGATCGTGCTAAGAGTCCCAGGCTGCTCCTCCTCTGGCCACCTGAACTGTCCAAGTTCTGCTGGAAGATGGAACAAGGAGCGCTAGTGATACCCTCTATACATGAAAACACAACACCATCTCTCCATGTACCAGAGAACACACAGCAGCTTTTCATCATAACCCCTGAACCATACCATTTCAAAGTCTTCAGTGTCCGCTGTGCCCCTGAGCCTGAAGGAAAGCAAAAACCCAGAGTAACCCAATTCTGGGAGGAAAAGTCTATGTTTATGTGCAGGTACAGAGGATTCTGGTTAAGCAGGCACAGGGTTTTCTGGGACCTGGTATGTGGCTATCTCAGAAAATTACTTGAGTTTATCAAGTGCCCCGTGAGGAAGTTGATGGGGGCATTATTTCCATGAACTTCAGAAGGTATGAGGACAGAGAGATGTACCATTCTATACATCCTGTCCCCAGTTTTATCTTTATGACCCTTTTGCTCAGCCTGAAGGAGGAAAATCTTCAACTTCATGTGGAGACAGGTAGGTCCAGATACTATGCATGAGAAGTGTGTTGACAGCCTCCTCCCCCATCAGCTAGTCAAATCTGGCTCTGCCTAGCTCCACAATGGTGGAATCCACAGACTCCACAGAAGGATCCCCAGGCTTCCAGTCATGACCCAGCTTCAAATCTCAGCCTCACTTTAAAGACTTTTTTAACATTTTCATACATATGCTGCCAGTGTTTCCCAAACTCCACTTATTCTGGCACTTCCTCCACAAATATTTGTGTCGCCTGGACTACAAGGGCCTAGTGATTCTCCTCACTCACTCTCTCACTTTTGTCCCTCAAATAGATTTTAAAAGAACAATTCCAAGTAAAAAACCAGTATCATCTTTTATAAGAGAATGGTAAAAGGAGTGAAAACAAAAAGGTTCCAAGTGCTAAAGAAATTCTGTTACCCATCGAATCTTCTCTATTTTTCTTGAGTAGACAAATTAGCACTTAGCATGTCACATTTATTGGGGAAAGAACATAAAAGGAAATGACTTCACTTCTTAGTTTGAAGCTGAACCCTCAGCCCACGAACCACTAAAATCATCCCATTTTCCATTCTAGTCTATACCACACACTTTAGGAAAGCCATTACACAGAAATACAAGGCTGGATTTGTCTGGATTTTGCTGCTGATGTTTTGATTTCATTTTTCACATTTCAGGCAAAAGTACAACACTCTGGCCTTGTCTCTATCATTTACTTAACACCAGTTCCACAAGTCACTGAACTCAGGGGCTTTGTCTACCCTAGCACAGACTGAGCTTGGTTGCAAAGCAGTGGTCCCATGCCACTGACTGTTGCCTTTTCTCACTTATTTCTTCCCTTCCACTTCTCTAAAACCAATCTGGTTTTAGGTTAAAATTACATGTTTATGTATACAATTTACATATATAAATATATTCAAATATATTTAAAAACAACATGAAAAACTTAAGAGATCACATGAGATTCATTCAAATATAAGAAGCTCAGTGCCACTACCCTTCATGCAAAAGATTCTATTCCTTCACCAGCCATCATCTGGCATCCACCAGTCAATAATCCTTTTAAGAATGTATTGTATTTATAGAGCCATTTTACAAATGGGATGACCCAAACTCCTAAAAGGTACAGATGACCATCCAATTACAGAATATCATATTAAAATAGCTTTTTCAATCTTAAAGAAAAACTAACTCTAAGTTCAAAGAACTGAAGAGAGTTCCCTAAGACTACAGATAAGAGGTAACAAATTAAAAATTCCAGATTCTCAAGTATATTCTTTTGACTCAAACAGTGATGCAGCCAGCATCACAACTCTCGTATGCAAGCAGAAATACGGCTCTATCTGCCAGTGTTACTATTAAATGCTATGTTCTTGAAATTTTTCATGAAATTCATGGTGTCCTATCTCAGGTAGTTCAACCTATGGCCCCTTATTTATTTATTTTTTTTCACTTGATTTTCTGAGGCTCTGTCTGAACCAAGGTTTTAAGTCCAAAGAAAAAAGCTTGGATAGACTTTGTGAACTCTTCGTAGAATGCTTATTTCTGTATTTCTTGGCCCTACAACCTCTAACACTAGGCTCATTGTATTATGCAATAATGTCAACAAATGCTGTGCACTAGAGGAAGAACGTACTGGGCTTATCATCTGCTTTCTCTCTCATGTAGCCTCCTAATCAATCTTTTCCTCTGATAATCTGGGGACTGAAAATGCACCGAAAGCAACCCAAAATTCCGCGAAGTGGCCCATTCTCCAAAGGCTTTTTCTTTTTTAATCACAAAACAGGAAGTTCCAAGCCATTGAAACTCACCCATATATGTGCTTGAAAGTCTTCTGGAACAACAAAACGGCACATGCCTATCCAGGCAAGCAGACTATTATAAAAGCAGATGTTTCGCTCCCTTCCACCTCAGAGAAACACATTGTCAATTTAGTTAACATCCTCTGGTCGTTTGAACAGGCTTCTCAGGAAGTCAGCAGTGATATAACTCAAGTACAATATGATCCTTATGCTCCCATTTATCTCCTGCTTGTACATCTTAGCAGAAGATAGATGTGCATGTGTGTGTTAAATGAATTAAAAGAAGAAACATGCTGGCAGCTAACTGCTCACTCCTCTTACTAAAATGTCAATCCACAGGAGTGGGAGTCAAAGAACAAAAGGAGCTTGGAGAGCAGGGGCTCTGCCATGCACGGACTATATTCCTGCCGAGGGCTTGGCACTGACCACTCCCCGCAGCAAGCACATAATTCAAACACATGCTCCCCAGGCAGATCAGCCGCTCCAAAGGCAGTCACCAAAACATAGCAGCATGCAGTGTCAGAAGCCTTCTTCACCTGCCTTTCCCAGTGACTGGCCCCACTGTTCTTGGTTCCAGTGGCTCAAGAAGAGAGGCTGGGCTTGAGAGTCCAGATGAAGCAGACACAAAAAAATGAAAGAGAGAAGGAGAGAGGAGCAGTCAGGAAACAGCAAGACAGAAGATGGAAAAGACTCGGGGACAGGGTTGGATCCCTGGTGTGTCACGCCGGCCCCGCCCCCAGAGTGCCCTGAGACAGTGACTGAGACTGGGCATGATGCAATTGAGACTGGGTATGGTGTCGTGCATCTGCAATCCCAATGCTTGGGAGGCAGAAAACAGGAGGATCACTAGAAGGCCGATCTGTATTGTGAGACTCTGTAGACCCTGGACTAACTACATTTTTTTTAAGAATGAAGAAAGAAAAAAATGGAAAAGACAGGGGAGAGGTAAACAGGTACGAACCTAAGTAAAGAGGGGTTGCGAAAAGATATGCCTAGTGTACACACCACTGTCCTGGTATTAGAGAATCCATTCTATGGAACAGGGCCACTTCGCATGCCTGAGCAGGACCACCAGCCACCACCCAGCACCAGCAGGAGGAAGGTCTCCGAGATGCCCTGTCAGCATTATCACAGAACAAGAAAACTGCATGACTGAACTAAGTTTAGGTCCTCCCAAAACCAGTAGGCCTTAGCCATTAAGCAATATCCCCAAGTTTTCAGAACATATAAATGTGTGTGCATGATGTGTGTGTGTTGTGTGTGAGTGCGCGCACACACTCATGCATGTACACCTCTACTGCAACAATATAAACAAGCTTATTAGCCAGCATTTATAGGGCAGATTTTATGCTTTATTTATTGTTTTTGAGGTTAGGCTCAGTAGTTTTTTGGGTTTGTTGTTTTGTTTTGTTTTGTTTTTTTAACTAATATGTTCATATAAGAGCATCGCAAGTAAGTTATCAAAGCCATTATTAAGCCAAAGTCCCCGTCCTATAAACTGAAGCCTTTCACTTAAGGAGCTAATCTCCCTAACTTGATGGTAACCAAGGTCTGCTGTCAGAGTCATAGCAGCAAACAATGGAGGACAGAAGGGCCCCAGGCCTAGTCCCGGCCTAGTCACCCTCTCTCTCAGACTTTAATGCCACCCAAGAAGCACCAGAACTGCAAGGCAGCCAGACATCACTGGGATTTGAACAAAGGGCCAAAGGTCTCTTTTTTAAATGTCTGCTTGGGGCCCTGCAAACCCAGAATTTAACCTTATGCTACTGGAGTAATGTTCATTTGGGAGTACTTAAACTTCAATTACTCTTAAATCACTCCTCTGCTCTGGACACACCCAACTCTTGGCAGTGAACCAGAGTCAGGATACACCGCCCAAGACCCACTGTTCAAACCTGAAACTTGAAAGGCTTCAAAATCCAAAAAGTAAACACAGCTTCTTAATCACTTTTTTTAAATCATCTGCTTCCTCTATCTCCAGCACCTTGTTTTTCAGCTGGGTAGTTCCAAGCAGAACAGAGAATTGAAATGGCAGACCAGGCTGGGCATGGGAGAGCCACAGCACAGCTCTGTGCTACAGCAGGGGCTCAGGAGGGCCCAGACACGCTGGAGCAGGCACTCGTCCCCAGGCATGTAGGGCACTGCCCAGGGGATGGGGCAGAGCACAGACATCAGGACCAGGTTACTGCCCTGTCATGAATGGTGTGATTTGGCGAAGAGTCACTCTACCCTGTGTTCTCATCAAAATGACAACAACATTAATGTCTAACTCATAGGTCTATTGTGTAATTAAATGGATTAATATTTACAAAGCTCAAAACAGTACCCACTCACTTTACTAACATTATTGTCATTATTTTGTTTCAACTTAAAATCCATGTAGGGCTTATGCTCAGCAGCATAAGCGCCTGCCAGGCAAGCACAAGGTCCTGAGTTCAATCCCCAGTACCGCATGCCATGCTGGCCCCAAAACCCTAGGCGTGCTGTGCCAGCCCTGGGACTGGGTGTGGTGGCATACCCCTATAATCCCAGCACTGGGGAGGCTGAGACAGAAGGATCACTATAAGTCTGAACTACATAGTAAGACCTTGTATCAAAAAATAAAATTTTAAAACCATGCAATATTTCCCATTGTCTACTAAGGTAAATAAATATGCATACCCTAGCCCACGTAAGCCAATTTCAAGTGAGAACTATCTACTTTTAACCTATTTTTTCAGCCCCATCTTCCACTACTACCTGTCATGCACTGTATCTTTCAAACAAACATAACAGGATAGGGATATAGCTCCCTGGTAAAGTACTTGTCATGCCTGTGCAAGGCTCTAGGTTCAAATGCCAGTAGTGCAGATTATCTACCTTAACCTGAACAAATCTCATAATTCTCCACTATCATTCAGATAGTTTTCTTTGCATTCCCCCATCCTCCATATTTCTATCAAAACTGGAAACACCTTTCAAGACTATTCCCAAATGTTGTACATTCTACAAGCTTAAGTTTCCAAATACTCTTTGAATCTATAAAATTATATATCCCTAACTCATTCCTAATGAAACAATATCTATGATTATATGACACAACTTCCAAACCCTTCATAATCTGTTTTGCTCTCTTTTTTATATACTGTGGTTGACAGTGTCTTTCTTCAAAAGTAACAATGAACATGTTGTGTAAAATACTCTAGGTATGCTCTGACTAATCCCAAGTATAAAGAGGTGGATCATTTTCATGATCAATTTATTTCTTTATTGCACCCTAATATGATACCTGCTCTTCAGAAGCTACATAATAGCCCTTATTCATATCTAGCTTCTGTTCAATTAATTACTCTTCACTTGAATTTGCAGTTAAGCCATCTCATAATTCTGCAATTAATTTTTTAACTTAAATAACAATTTTACATTTATGTCTAAGCAGTCGCAACTTACAGGTCACAGGGCAGAGTTCCAATATAATAAAATAATTTGTAACATACTTTATTATCTTTCACATTGCTTATATCTCCCAGTGAAGTCATCTGAAAAGCTTGAAAAGCATCCTGTCTGCGTCATGGATACCAGTGTTAAGTAATACAGGACAAAAGCAGATGACTGCCAACACCCACTGAACTCCCCCATCCTGACAGACCCCACAGGCTTTTAGATATGGCTGTCTCAGTAGCTGTCTGACTCACTTTTTTCATCTTATCTACAAAGACATAAAGGAACTTTATAAAACGCTATTTTTCAAATGTATTTAGTACAGGGTCTACAGGGTCTCACTACACAGATCAGACTCAGAGAAATTCTCATTTTTTCAGCCTCCCAAGCTCTGAGATTACAGGCATGCGCCTCCACACCCAGTCTCATCTGACATCTCAGTGAGCCCTGGGGGGCTGGGGAGATAGCTCTGTGGCACAGGTGCCTGCCTGTCAAGTACAAGGTCATGAGTTTGAACCCCGGTCCCACAAAAAAGTAAAAAGGGCTGTAGGACCACAGGTAACTCAGCAAGCCCTGGTGGTGGGGTCTACCAGTCATGCTGAGGATCAAACCCCGGTTCCTGCAAAACACTTTCTTGAAACTAAAGTTTTCTATGTCTATGTCAGTCCCCTGGTAAGAATTTTTTAATATTAAGGGCTTTTTGTCACAGGAAACATATGTGTCTCCTAGCAATTACTATTCTTTGCTAATTTCCCAAACAAATAGAAAGAAGAAATGGGAGACTGATGGTGGAGGCTCACAACTGAGTCACAGGAAGAAGCCCCGAAATCCTAAGCAGTCCAAGGTGTTTGTTTCACTGAACCTAGGATTAGATGAACTTCTGAGTGCCATGCTGCCACTCCTTAGCAGTTGTAACTGCCAACTGGGAAAGTACACCTCCTGGAACCTTTAGACTTTCCAAGGTACTTATTCCTACCCCCTGGTGGCCTTCCGTGTTATATCTGGTGAGCCACACAGCAAGCAGACTAACGAGAGCTAAGATCTCCCAGGCTGTTCTCTGATATTTTAGAGAACTTCAGTCAAAATAATTCTGTGTTCCTTACTTGGGACTTCAAGCACCTGAGCAAAGCCTTTTTCCACTCCCACCGTGATCCACCCTTATGAGTAATCATGGGCTTCATTAGTTTATAACTTTCTCAAACTATTTTCAAGCTCTTCATGGAGTTTTCATTGTACCAGTCTGTCTAATAGCAGTGGGGAGCTCACACATCTGCTCCAGCACAAATCAATGCTTGCCTGACATCAAGACCAGGTTTCCTGGTGTGGCTGACATGGTTAGCTGCCTCCCCAATCCACTCCATTCCTCTCCCTTTGTGCTATGTGTGTGGGATTAACATCTAAGGCCTAGTTGGTTGTCCAAAGACCTTGCATAGTGTGGTGCTTATTCCGGGAAACAGATGCCTCACTGAGGGACCTTCTCACACTTCACACTTCTCTTGACCTAACAGAGGCTGTGGGACTAGTTCTCACCAATGCAAAGTGAATAGAGGTGATGGGGTATGGGTCATTTCTGTGCCTAGCAGTCAATAAGTGGATGTGTCTTCCCCAAGGTCTCTTTCCATTACTTTTGGAGACCTGTACTGAAAACAAAAAACATTTCCTAAGATAGTAAAATCCAGGGTCCCTGAATAACCTCCTAAAATGAGTTAATCATCAGGACCAGCAATGCCCATTTTCATCAATGATTCCACTAAGAAATAAATGTTTACTGGCTAAGCCAGGTATAATTTTGGATTTACCTCTTTAGCATCTAGCTCTCCCATAGTCACACAGTATCTCCAAGCTCCAGGGGTGGGTTCTGATTTGTTCTAGGGATGGGCATGGACCCCAGGTCTCAACCAATCAGCACACAATATGCTGCTAGCCGCAGAGGTGTCCTCAGAAGCTGAAGTACTGTCTAGGTCAGCCCAGTGAAAGAAATTTTTTTGTTTTCTTGAAGTCCTGGAGAAAAAATTGTTCTCTCATGCTAAATAAGAAAGAATGTATTAAACTATTTTCAAAGATTTAAGGATGAAGTTAACACACAGAGGAAAGAAAAACTAAAAGAAACACTGAACACAACAGACCCTGAGTACTAAAACTATCCCAGAAATATAATCTACATGTATTTTTCAGTATTTTTACTGAAAAACTTATATTTTTCAGTAATATATTTCAGTATTTTTCATAAGTTAATACATTCCCTTTATTTTTGTGCCTGTATGTTTGGTTTTCTCTACTAATAACTAATATTCTGGGAATAGTACATTATACACAAAATTCTCATCTATATAAGAAAAAATATAAACTAAAATCAGTTATAATATTACACATATTTCAAAGTTCACAGAACCCCATATACACACTAAGATATCTAATTTGCATCAATAAAAAATTAATCAAGCTGGGCATGGTGGCACATACCTATAATCTCAGAACTCAGGAAGCTGTAGTAGTAGGACTTCTGTGAGTTCAAGACCAGTCTGGGCTACATAGTGAGTTGAAGGCCAGCCTGAACTGCATAGTGAGACCTTGTCTCAAAAAGACCAAAAAATAATAATAATCATCAAAACCCTGAGTATTTATACTTACAAGATTTGATTGAACGGTACCACGTATTTTTTAAAAAATGTAAAAGACACATTGCCCTTAAAGCCCTTGCAACTACTCCTCACTTTGAACACAGTTTTCCTGTTGTTCTTGCCTGCTTATCCACTGGACGGTAGTTGGCAACAGCATGTGTGAACATGTCTCATAAAGACACTAATGAAAAAGGGCTTCCAGAACTGCTTCTGAGGGCCAGGGAGATAGCTCAGGGGTCTAAAGCACCTGCTTAGGCAAGCTTAGGAAGCACAGAGACTGCAGTTCAATCCTCAGCACCACTTGCTGTGCCAGCCCTGCCCCCAGAGCAGGCTGAGCCAGTCACAAAAAAAATAGAACAGTTTCAGAAGGTGACAAGAACAGTGAAATAATTGCTGAAATTATAGGGGAGTATGTTCAGGAGGGTTAATTTATTGTAATAAAACTTTTATTTAAACATCTATTCTATTTCTCAGTCACCTCTTGTATATCAGTCACTATAGACAAGGCTATATGGTAGCAACAAGTAAATCCAAACATCTCAATGGCTTTTAATGAAAATGTATTTCTTCCTAATGCTGTGCTATGTGTCTCATCCTAAGTCAACTATGCCTCATCTCCACACTTCCTCCCGACATAGGCTGCTAAAACTGCCTCTATCTGGAGTATTGCAGGGAAAAGGTAAAGCATGGTGAATCACATGTTACACCCTAAAAACTTTTGTAACATATTCTTGGGCAAAATAAGAGTCACAAGCCCAGGAAACATAATTCTTCCCCAGGAGGGATAGTAAACACGTAATATGAACAACATTCAAATATTTTTTCAAATAATTAATTCAAAATAATTACTCAAATAGCCAGGCATAGTGGTGCATGTCTGTAATCCTAGCACTTTGGAGGCTGAGGCAGAAGGATCGCTGCAAGTTCGAGGCCAGTCTGGGCTAAATAGTGAGTTGAAGGCCAGTCTGAACTGCATAGTGAGACCCTGTCTCAAAAAGACAAAAAAATTTAATAATAAAAATTAAATACAGCATAAGGCCTGAGTTCAATCCCCAGTCCTGCAAAAAATAACTAAATACATACATACATACATACATACATACAAACAAAAGTATTCGAATATTTTCCTGGAACAATAAAAGTCTGCCATGGTATCTAATGTTTAAAACTCTAAACTATCTATTAAAATAATACTTGATACCCTAAAAATAATCAGACTCAGCCTTACCACCTTACCATTATTGGCCCACAAATCAGAATCTGAAAGTAAGTTGACATAAAATTGAAAGACATGAGGCTTACAATAAGTATTGAAAGTCTTCTCCAAAATATTCTCTTACTGGGGACGGCAAGATGGTTCAGTGGTCTAAAGCGCCTGCTTAGGCAAGCTTAGGCAACTGCGGGGACTGCAGTTCAACCCCTGGCACCACATGCTGTGCCAGCCCCACCCCCAGGGCAGGCTGAGCCAGCCATAACATAAAACAAATAAACTGTGAAGTTTTTTTAAAAAACTCACAATTTAATAATAATAAAAAAATATTCTCTTACTATTCCAAATTTTTACTAATAATTACTACCAAGGCCTAGTCAGTAGAAACTAGAACCAGGAAAAATTATTGATGCTTTCACGGAACTTGAAGAGATGCCTGCAGACACATGTCTTTCTATATGCACTATTATCGTATCTGATGGGACCTCTAATAAGACATGTGGTCACAAGTGCAGTTTCACAGAGCGTAAGACACAAAGCATAATTCATAGCAAGTAACCTAAGGCGGGCACAAGCCTAAGCACAATACCAATGTGAGCTCACAGGGACATTGCAACACTCCTGTAAAGGAAGTGGCTCCATGTCTTACTCACAGATATGATGTGCAAGGTCACAGAGCTAAGTAACAATCACAGATTTAAATCTGTGTTCTACCCCCAAAAGTAACACTTACCCTTAGTCAAGGTTCATCGGGCAGAGGGACGAGCTCTGAGCTCACCAAAATCATGAAGGAGTGATTCTGAATTTACATGGCCCTCCCTTGCACAACGAACACACACCCTGAGGAAGCAATTCGAGAAACTCTGGGGTGTAACAGCGTAACACTGGGCATGTTCTCCGACAGAGGGCATGAGCCTCCGACCTACTCCCTGAAGTCCTAGCAATGCCATCAGAGGTCTCCAAGGCTCACTGAAGGGATAGCAGTCTTTTCCTTCTTGCCACTTGTAATCTAAGGGCCACTCCAAGAGTAGAGTTAAAGGAAAACAGGTCGGTGGCAGAAAATGTGATTAAGAAGTCCTCCTCTGGCAGACAATTCAAACCACAGCAAGATGAAGGAATCAGGAGTCTGGGTTCTACGGTCTAAAAGAATCACCTAGATTCGTATCAGTGACAAGTAGGAGAGCAGACTTATCTCAGGACAGGGTCAGTTGAAAGAAAATTAATCAGTGTACCTACAGCTCTATTTGTGTGAGGCACAGTGTGGATGAGTTGGCACTTCTGTATGACTTTCACCCCACTGAGCCAGCCAACTCCTTGCTGATAAGCTGCATTTTCCAATGACAGGGGGAAGTGGGGAGGTACTGAAGACTTCCCTACATGCCTTTCACCAGCCTTTTATTTCCCCCACAACTCAGTCTCACAAATATGGGAGCTTTATTCAGTCATGTTGACTGATTCAATACCAGCATGGCTGCCTTTTTTTTTTTTTTTTCAACTAATGAAGCATTTTCCAATGGATTATGTCATCTGAACCTCATGTAAATTCTGTAAAATAGCCTCACTGCCACTTTTAGATGAGAAAACTGAAGCTGGGCTGTTAATTATTTGCCCAAAGTTTCAAAGCCAGTGGCAAAGGCAGAATTTGAATGTGGGTCTTTGTACAACAGACATTACCCTAAAGAAAGAATTCATAAATAAAAGAACAACAGTGGACATCGCAAAGAGTAGCACATTGGAACAGGGAAGAAAGTCCATCTAACAGAGGTAAAATTATTTCAAGGAAAAATGAAGACAAATTGGAATTAAGCTCTCTTTTAATTATGCATTTACTAGTGATCTATCATTGAGAAAGAACGAATATATAGAGTATCAATTTTCAGTAAATATAAATGGCAAATAAGGCATTTAATGAATTGCAAATGACAGTGTTTCTAAGAGTAGTTATCAATCATGAGGAGGGGCCTTCCTGTTTATTAATCATATATTTCCTTTTGGCAAAGGATCTAACACAACACCACACAGAGAACATGGGGTTGCTGCAAATGGAGTCTGGGGAAGGTAGGCATGAAAAACCAGGAGCTTCTGCTTTCCCCATTTCAAAGGAAAGAGAAAGACAAGACAGAAGGAAAAGCATTCGCAAGTGGGATTTTAAAATGACGGGATACCTGATGGAACATGAAGAAAATGGCAGGTCCATCAGCTGTTGAATAGCTTCTTGAGCCAACTAACGACAAAAAAAAAAAAAAAAAAAAAGGAAAAAAAAAGAATTTTGGCCAGAAATACAGAGCAGATTAATGAAGACAAAAGAGACAAAGGCCAACGGCTGGGGGAGAAAAAAAACCGCATAGCTGTGGAGAGAGCTCCAATCTGCTGCATGTGGCCAAATTATCCTCATGGGGGAGCCTGTGCAGTCCCAGTTTCAGGTATTTTGCTGGCTAAAGTTGAACAAAGGCTTGAAAACAGCTATTTTCACACTCATCCCCTGCCTGCCTATCAAAAACCAGTAAGTCTCTGTGGTCAACTACGATTTTAATGTCATTTAAACTCGCAAAAGTTTGTTCTGAGTGTGCTAGTAATGCCACCATGCCAAGGATTTAGGGTGGTTGACAATAATGGGAGGCTAAACTCTAACAGCATCTTTCAAAGCTACAACGGAAGGCATGGCTCGAGAAAAGAAGTATCTGTCACTGTAAAACTGGAAAGAAGGCTGTACGGGGGGGCAAGAAACACCCACCAAAGTTGTAACTGGTCAATTAAATTTAGTCCTGCTTCTAATTTTTAAATTACCAAATTATTTTAGCCACTTATACCACAGCAGAAATGTCTGCAGCCAACTCAGAAGCAAACCAATTTGCCATTTTTCTCCAGCAGACTAATGATTCAACTGCTCATTCAAAATAACATTGCATATTTATGAAGCCAGAGTCTAATTAAATTATATCAGTCATCAATCTGATTTTGCCAAACTTCCTTTCTATGAAACTATTAATGAAAATATGTGAATTCTCAAATCTAAGTGTTTAAATACTGATTCATAAGCATGCTTTCCCACACAAACCCCCATGTGCGCACCAGGTCTGTCCCTCTTGCCACATCGTCCCCATGCTGCACATCTATGTTCTCCTTCCGCATCCTCCCCTCGGCTGCCCTGACACCCACCTCTCCTCTCCCATAGGCAGAAAAGGAATGAACAAGTAAAGTGTGAATGAGCAAAAACCAATCTTGTTAGTACTACCATTTCCTTCTGCTTACTTTCAAAACAGAAGCTTCGTAAGAAAGAAACAAGTCACTTATAAAATTATTAAAAGAGTCCTTCATCCAAAGTCATTCACCAAGTAGATGCTTTAAAAGCATTCATGGAGGCACCATTACAACTTTGGCCTGGCCTTAGGCCTTCATCTCTTATGGGTTCAATATTAGGCCTTGTTTCTAGAATAGAGCTTCCTAATTTATCTCAATGGCTTTTAAAGAGCTTCATAAGTCAGGTATTAAGGTGCATGCCTGTAAATACCAGCTATTCAGGAGGTCCAAGCAGGAGGATAATAAGTTCAAGACCAGCCTGGGCAATGGAGCAAGATCCTGTCTCCAAAACACAGATATAAAAGGGGGCCTGGATATGTGGCTCAATAGCAGAATGCTTGCTTAGTATGCCTAAAGCCATAGACTCAATCTACAGCATCAAATTAATTAACTAATTAATTCATTTAAAAAATAAAATGCAAAGAACTCTATAACAGAAGCATCATTTACCCAGTGAAAATGACATCAGTAATTTCAGTGTAGTGAAAAAGATTAGCCTTAACTAGAGATATCCAACTCCCATAATATGAACCACAAGACTGTCTCTGATAGCAATAAACATACATTGTAGCAGCTAAAAAATAGGTGAATCGGGGAGTTTTCATCCCAGTTCCACCTCTCTAGTATGGCTGGCCTAGAAAAAGTTGCCCTTACCGTGCTTAAGTGAACCTAAGGAATCATTTGATTCTTGCTCACCCACAATACAGCCTACTACTATAGAGGCCTTCTTGAGCTGTACCTCAAAACACACAGGTTTCTGTGAATAAGTATGGTTTGGAAAACCCACTCCTGGAGCTAGAATGTTACATTCTTGATGACTGTCATTTAATACTTTAGATTCATCTTACAGCGCCCTCATAATAAAATAAATAATAATCGTTTAAAACTCTTATAAAAACATGGCTGTAATCTACTTTTAAACAATTGACCCACATTGTCCCTTTATACCTGATTCAAAAAATATTCTGAAATGCAAGTGACCATTTTTGAGGGGAAAAAAACAAAGGGGTGATTAGATTAAACATCACTGAACTAAGCTGTAGAATTCAAATGAAATTCCTTAGAGGATTTGTGCAATCGAGTAAGTAATTTTGAAGCCTACGGCTAACACTAAAACTGAAGGTCCCTCAAGTATCCAAAGACACACACAAGCCTGTGCTTTATAAAAGCACGCTCACACCTTTTTATGGGCTTACTCCTTACTTTCAATAAAGCTCTTCTCCCTCATGCTAAGTGCACACAAAGTTCTGTGTTCTTTCACTGAGCTGCTTGGGTATCCATCCCTCTGAGCCCAACTAAACGTGCAGAACCAAGGGGAACATTGACTAAAAGTACGCTCAGGTGCAACTGAATGTACTTGCACTGTCCAACACCAACAAACCAGTTTATTTAATGTATTTGCGTGTATATGAAAGTGAGTGACTGATAGCATTGAGTAAAACCAACTAGGCATAAGGGCCCTGGCACTCATCACCCAAACTTACTAAAATATAGCACAATACCAAAAATCCCAGCCTCAAAAATCTACTCCTCTGTTTTTTAATCCTCTGGAATAGACATGCATTTTTAACATTTCATTTTCTGGTTTCCCTACATATCTTCTCTGGAATTCCTAGACCTTCCCTTGCATGGGAAGATTAACAGAAACATTTATGTTTGGGATTCTAGAAAACCAAAAGACAGAAGCAGCTAGCAATGCCGCAATGCCGAAGGGTTGTCTCACAAAGCAGCTGTTGATCCTGCTGCTATTCAGGTTGTCTTTTGCTTTTGTTGTTGTTCAACCCAAAAAACATCATTGTCTCTTTAGAAATGGCCACCAGATCAAAATGTCAAAAAGCACATCAGAGCTCCTAGATTCTGCAAAGATCATTCACTCTGTGGGAGGATGTCTCCCCACAAATGGCCTTTCACAAGTGGAAGTTTCTTGCTGATTGCTGCTACAAAAGACAGAAAATCATAAGTGAAAGCAAGTTCACTAAGTGCAAAGACAACCTCATACCCATAAAAACTAAAAGGAAGCCATATATCAAAAAGCAGAGAACCTGAAAGAATTCCAAGTCATAGTACTTGGAGCCCCCAGTGGTAGCAAATGGAGCCCCCAAAGATCTCCTCATTCTTTAACCAATGACCTCCTTCTTTCCAGTTTCTTTTCTCCATAACTCACATTGCTTCTCCTTGCCTGAATTCCACCCTGATATTCTAGTTTCATTGATTTGGGTATGGATGATACTTTTCAGCTCGCTAATCAACTCTATGGAGCTGCATTTCAAAGTTACTCCTAACTTACTCACTGTCCTCTCCTCTACATACAAAATAACCTCATCTTTAACAGAGTAGCTCTGAGAACTCACTGATCCTAACCTTATTTGAATAAGACAGATTACTCAATTGTACAACCAGCCAAATACCCTGTGACAAGGCCTGAGTTACTTGGAAAGTTAGACAAAGTTGAGAATGAATGAACAGGATTTGATTTCACACACACACAAAAAAAAAAATTTGACTTGGTTTCCCTGCCTTAAAGTATGCTAGTAGGCAAGGCATGGTGGCACATAACCATAATCCCAGCACTCAGGAGGCTGAGACAGGAGGATTGCTATGAATTTGATTCCAGTCTGGGTTACAGAGTGAGTTTGAAACCAGTCTGTACTACAGGGAGATACTCTGTCTCAAAAAAAAAAAAACTATGCTGGTAAGCTTAGGCAAGTTTACAATCACAATACATTGTTTATAAAATGGAAATCTAAATATAGCACCATCCATTGGTAAATTACAAAGTAAAATTAGCTTGTAATTTCAGGCAATGAAATAATGAACTCATTCATTCCACAAAATTTGTAAATGTCTCTGAATAAAACTGAAATCAAATGGAAAACCAGATTTCAGATAACCCATGGGAGGGGCAGCAAAGAGATGACAAGCCCATATCATAAAGACAGAACTGCTCAAAATTCCTCTTTACAAAGAGTTGTATGAGGAGCTGGGGAGCTAGCTCAGTAGAATATGTGCCTGCCTGGCAAGCGCAGGGTCCTGAGTTCAATCCCAGGTACTGAAAAAAAAAAAAAAAAAAGAGTTGTATGAAATTACTTCTTTAACTTAACATGTCTTTCACTCAAAATCTTATTATCTTTCATAATCCTGGAATTCCCAAGCAATGTGATGGTCCACATTGTCTGTTGGATAGGAAAATAATAGGCATACAATGCTTAGATTTAGTTTCTGGTGTCTAGTATAAAGGACACTGAGATTTAGAACCTGACTCTGCACTTAGAGCTGTGAGCTGTCAGGTGAATTATTAATACATCTCCAGCATCTTTATCTTTCAACAAAAACAACAAGATCCCTCCCCACTAAAAGCTGTGTGGCTTAACTACAATAATGCATAAAAACTCAATAATCTTGGCTTCTAATATTATCTCTTGTTGTTTCCATTCTACAGATGAAAAAACAGAGTCACAGAAAGGCTAGGTAGCCTGTCTACAACTACACAGTATGGTGCTGGGAAAGCTAAGGTCTCAACACAAGTAATGTAGCTCCAGAGTCTGATTTCTCATCTTCATAATTTCAATATTCTCTAAACTTCTAGAATTTAAATTTGCACGGCACCTTTCAGCTTATAAAACCTTACACATATTTACACCATCTTACCTCAACATTGCCAGTCTGGAAGAAGCCAAAGCATGACAGAGTTAATTAGTGCTCTTTCTGCATTTGAGGACACCAAGACTTTGAATGTGAGAGCTGTGCCAATGGTGACCATGGCAAAGTTGGGACTCATGGATCCTGACTGATTAGACAGGATCATCCACCAGAAAACAAGCTCATAAAACCCAAAATATACCTTTAAGATGATTACACTAAGAAAAACTTATTATCCAGTCCTCAAGGTGAAGAGGGCCTAAAACACTTCTCAGAGCATTTTCCACTGAGGAAAGTTATTAGTTATAGTCAAGCTTGCATAACAAGATGTAAACAAACAGACAGGCAAATCACTTGGAGAGTGGTAGAAGAAAACAAGTGGTCAAATTCCACACACCCCAGAAAACAGTTGACAAGTCCTGGTCAACATCACAGATTCACATAAAAGCTGGCTGAAGTGCAGCTCATTGAACTGTATTAAGTATCAGAATATTTTCATGTCCTGAGGGTAGATCCTTAGTGACTGAGATTATCAACGCTCCAGGATGGGAAGAGAGATCTGATATACAGATCATGAGGCCTGTTGAAAAGTCTACACACGTAATTCTTTTTGCCTTGACATTTCCCATCCTCTTTACAATCCACCTACACTGTATTTTTTTTAAGTCCAAGAAACACTGCTTCAAGAGTCAAAAATCTACACTGATATTTTAATATGGCAGCACTGGCAAAAAGGATGCCCAAATCATTAGCATCTTACACATTTAAGCAAATGGGGACTTTTGCTCAGGATTTCAGACTGTACTCAGTGGCGATAATGTTGAATGTACTAATTTTTCTGCCAAGCCTAGTGGCTGGAACATTGGCTTAGACACACACACACACACACACACACACACACACACACACACCTCAGCTATATCATTGGTAAAGAGAACTGAAAGACAGGGCAATGCTTTTTATTCTTATTTCTGCTTTATGAACAACAAAATCATATGGCAACCTGACATATAAGCCACTGGACAAAGATTGAGCCTAGAAGCATTGCACACTTTTATAACCATGGAAACTTCAGTTTGGGTATTTTGATCAGATCGTTGCTCTCAGGGGGACTTGCAAGTGGCAAGGAGCAGAGGAAACTCTTTATCATCATCCAGAAAGAATTACTTGTTCTTGCACAGTGATGAGAAAGAATATAAAAAGTGCACAAGGGCTAAAACACATTAAAGCTTGTGAATGTGGGGCAGCAGTTTGCCTATTCAGAGCCAGGCTGCGGGCATTCACAGACATACATTCTGCACTGTTCTCAGCTACTGTGAGCAACTTTTCCCTAACAAATATGATGGGCGGGCCTTGCAGGAAATGCTCCACTGCCCATCTAGTACATAAATGTTCTTCAACCAGGCATTCAAAGACTCAGAAGATAGCCTTAGACATATATCTTGGAAAACAAACACAAGTAAAGTTCTAATCCTCAAATTTGAAACACGTGTATTTTATGAGTTTGTGTGGATATACATTAAAGAAATCTTGGCAAGAATATATGTGAAGGGATGGGGGAGTAGCACAGTGCTTAACATAACTTAGGCCCTGGACTCCATCCCCAGCACTGCAGAAGAACAAAAGGAAAAGAAGGTGCATTTGCTACAGAGTATTGCTCAGAATACTGTTGTTCAATCGAAATAGGTCTATTACCTTTGTTCTTACATTTACCTTGCTGTATGAAAAAAATCACCTGTTTCTATATCTGTTTCTGTGAGTTCCTCAAGGGCAGGAAATATTGCATTTCTTTTCAAATGCCCTGAGCCCAAAATAGTGCTGGCCATGAGCATTTTAATGTCTATTCCATAAATATTACCTGAATTCTGGGTCCAGAAATCAAATCTGTTCCTCTGCTGCTGCCACACCCCACTGCTTGCAGAGACAACACAGAAGTTTCATTCCATCTATAAAGGATGACATACAAATATCTATGTCCTGGTTCCTAGACTGGAGAATCAGCTAAATGTATCCAGGGTACCTATAGTTCACTCGACAAAATAGAAATGAACATTATGTGCATCTGCCTGCAGATAGTGAACAAGGTACATGAGGATGCCTGCTATTCTTCAAGTGTTGGCAAGCCACATGTGAAACATTTAATAAACACCTTCCTCATTTAGCTGTCTGCTCAAGGTTTCTCCAATCACCTCTGGAGTAAGGGCCCTGGCTACTCTCTAGCAAGCTGGGCTGCTTTACTCTCTTCAGGAGCCACGTCAATGTCTGCAAATAGATAGCTCTTCACATTTATTTCCTGCACAAGGTGAGCTCCTTGTGGACAGGGCCCTTTTCTGTGTTGTTTGCTACTGCCTTTTTTTCACCTGAAATTAGCTACTGATAAATGGATGAGTGATAATCACCAATAAAAAGTATTTATAAAGTTCCTGCTTTTGTTTGCATATATTTTGAATGAAAACTTCATCTGCATTGATTCAAGTAATTTAGTGAGGCAGGCAAGGGTCTAAGGATTAGATGAGTATTAAGAGAAATGAAGTATGGCATTATTTTCAGATGGAAGACCCCAGACATATGAAATGGCATTGACACTTGTCAGTTAGGTGGCTTCACAACAGTAACGAAATATTTTAAGAGCAAAATACTTGGAGAAGAGGTCGGCATAGGATGGATCAAGTTCTCCAAGCTCATGAAACCACTCTGTAGTCACTGATAACCAGTAATAGGTACACTGCTGTCTTTGTCTCCATTAATGCACCATCATTAGGGCAATCATATGTTTGTCCAATGTTGATTTAAATATTTACAGGAAACAGTTTCCAGAATTTTGTTCATCATGCCTTGTATATATTAGGCATGCAATAACTATTCATTGCCTCAATTTTATTGATTTAACTAAAAATACATTTTGAAAATGTTAACTAGGGTAATGCTTCTGTGGAACAACATGTTTGCATCCATATATACATCATATTTATATACAATATATTATGTTAGATATTCATATATATGAATTTGGAACAAACTTTGTACCCTAAGGAATCAACATTGAAAACAAATTCAATTCGATACTGA
>PVKN010007661.1:0-26283 GCA_004027915.1 Capromys pilorides | reverse complement strand
AAAAAGAAGAAAGAATAGAAAACTTTTTTTAATAAAAACAAGATAAAAAAAGAACAAAGGAAAAAATGTCAAGGCCTGATAAATCAGTGAAGAAGACAAAGAAAAACAAAGTGTTCCAAAAGTCCCCTTGGTGCTCTGGAAGGAGTGCTGTCCTTCTACGTCCTGCTATTTTGCAGTCAAAATATCTTAGTTGTCTCTGCCTGACCTTAATCCCTGTAGATTTTCTAAAGCCCCTTACCTTCCAGAGTCCCCTCTGTTCAGGCAGGTGGTGTCATATCCAAGTCACAGTGGGCCCCTAACTCATGCGGGTGCACAGGGACAGCGGCCAGGCACCGTCTGTGCTGGGTGGGCACTGCAGGGTGAGGGCTGGAACACACAATGCTAAGCCTCAACGACACAGAGCACCTGCACCCAATCCCAACCTCCAGCTGCAGAGGGTGGGGCTTTGTCCTTCCCACCTGAGTTTAAACCCTCCATGTGCCTCTCTCAAGCACAGTCTCTGTGCTGTCTGCTGTGACTGTTCTCCTAGTCAAAGCAGGACAGTAACACCAGGAACTCTGTAGTGAATCCATTCCATAGGTATTTTGAGTCTCAGATTAAAACATTTGCCTCTTTCTTGGAATGACGCCCAGTCCCACACACTCTCTAGAGATGCGGTGTGCGCCGGCTGGGAGCCTTCTCTAGCCATGCCTGTGGGAGTACCGTGGTCAGCTGAGTTAGATGGAAATACTTGGGGCAGTTGGACAGGGCTGGGCTCTCTAGGAGCCAGCACGGAAGAGGAGATGCCTGGCCAAGGTGGGAGTATGCCTCCTGAGACAGAACTCTGACTGAAGACCACGAAAATGCTGCCGCTTACCTCCCTAGGGATGGAAGTCAGGGACTGATATTTTAAATAGGACAGTATTACCTTGAAAAACACAGCAAAACCCCACCCCACTCCAGGAAAAGCCTTGCCTTGTATTCATGGCCCCTTGCTACACGACTCGCTTCCCCACTTGATCCCAGTGTAATCAATTTTACCTGAGCAATCGTGATTGTAATCTTATTGGTTGACCACAGTTTTGTCCCATCTCATACCCACGGAGTGAGTTCTCATGTTTCCTACTTTAGACCTGCTCACCTTGTGGCTTTCCTCTATAAAAGTCCCTAGGAAAGAGTCTTTGGCAACCCACTCGGGTCCCCTTCTGTCTGTCTCCCAGATTGAAGCTTTCTTTCCCCCAGTAAATATATTCTGCTCTTGACAGCCATTGTTCCTAAAATTCATTCTTCCATCTAAGAGAACATGAACTTGTCCCAGGTGTCCGTCGGGTAGGGAGTTTCTTTCCTCTATGTCAGGAAGGCTCTCATGGGTGAAGCCCCTCACTGTCCCTGTAGGTCACAGCACCCACCAACCACACCCACTGCCACTTCTCCCTGGAGCTCCCAGTACTCCTCTGCTCATGTCAGTCAAATCAAGGGAAGGAGAGAGTTTGGACTCTTTCATCCCCTTCTCTGTGTTATACTCTGCTTCTTCTGCACCTCTGTTGCTTTTAATTTTCTGGTCAATTCTTTCCTAATTCCCACTGTTCTGGTTTATGTCTAAATGTTCCCCCAGAGCCTCATGTGGTCAGGTGGGGAAGGCTTTTTGGAAATAGCTGAATACAGAGTTTGTGACTGACTCATGACCCAAGCCTGAGATTAAAGTTGTGAGTGCTGCCCCTGCCCGAGGGTGAGAGCCTGCGTGTGATACGAAGGCCAACGAGAGGGTACCTCCTACACCATGGTTACTTTGCTGCTTCTTCTGCCACGTACCATTGCTCCTCTGTCACCCTGCCATGGAGTCAGCTAATTGTGGACTAAACTTCCACAAACTGAGCTGAATAAACCTTTCCTCTTTTAACTTTGGGTGCTGTGTGTTTTATCTCAACAAGGAGAGAAAAGTTACTGACACCAAGCATCTCCTAATCAATCAGTCAATAAAATGTTAGGCTGCTGAGGGGCAGCAAGCCAGCCTTTCAGAGATTCAGAATTCAAATGCTAGAAACTAATGATTTGAAGAGAAGAGAAAGAAAGAAGCAACTCTTCCTCCTACACTGACCAAATCAGTGATCAGCTGTCTTATAGGAACCCTCATTATGGAAGTTATTCGCTCAGCAATGTAGTGCAGCATTTCAAAGCCTTAAATATTCAAGTCTAGTTGAGAACTACAGAATGACCTCTGAGTAAGGGCCCCTCTGAAGGCCTGTGGAAGCTCAGTTTGCCAGGGGTAAGTTTTATTTACATCTCTTATAAATAGTTTCTCACAGCCCTCAAGGCCCAAACTCTTGGGAATGGTAAAGGAACCTGACACTTATTTCATCTTTCACTAAGTTTTTGCCACAAAATACATAAATTTCTCTTATTTTGTGGAATGGACCTTAATGACTTCATTTGATAGAAGTAAAAGCTTAAGGCAAAAACTGACACTTTCCTGCAAAATAGCAAACAAGATAAACTATGACTCGTAGATTTTAAAGCCATGCCATTACATCTGTCTGAGTTACCACAGCAGGTGAATTTGTAAACTGGAAGGACAGGCAAGGGGACTTAGCAGGTGTGGATCTGCTTGTTCAGTCTGGTGGCCAACAACCACCCACACCTCCTGCTAGCCTGGGCTAGTTTTAGTGCTGAAAAACCTGTATAGGCTACAACTCTTCAATCTTAGTCAAACTGAGGTTGCGAATCGCCTTAACACTGTCCTCTGAAGCTCTGAGGGAGAGATGGGGGAAAGGCCCAAGAGGCTAAAGGACTGCAGCAAGCGCAGCTGGTTCTCCCTCAGGATGTTTCCTCCCTTGCCATCATCTTCACATCCTGTGGCTCCGCTCACCTCCCTCAGCCATTCACTTCCACTGCACCTGACAAAGCAGCTTATGGAACACACTGACAACAATTTAGACAATCTCACCAATGCTTTTGTCTGCAAGATGAATTCGCTATTATTAGCACAGGAATGATTTGAAAACTAAGGCTGCTACTCCCTAAGAAGGTGCAGGTGGACCCTGCTACTGCTCACCCTGCCGCTTGCAGCGGGCCAGCCAACCTCCCCTCGAAGCCCTCCTCAATGGACTCCCTAGGTGTTGTCTCGTGCAGCACAGCATTCGAGCCCTAGGCAGGCCTTGCACTGCTGTCTCTATGATGGCCTCGTCGCAGACACCGAAATACTGCTGTTGCTGAGGGCTCTGGAGGATGCTCTGCACTGAGGCACAACGAGGCAAGGGCTAGTTAAAGTGGAGTAGAAGATTCGGTTGTAATCTGGGCAAGAGTAAACCCCACTCATATTCAAACTGGACAAATGTGCTTTTCCAGAAATTTCTGCAAAGGTGAATTACAGGCCAGTAAATCAGAAGTATTATAAGTCATTTGTTTTTGTAAGGGTTTTGGTCTGTGCTCATTTAAAATTTTAAAGTCAAGTGATCATGATATTCAGAAAAAATATGTGTTTTTATTTAAAAGACTGTTTCACTAATTTGGTCAATTCTCCTGAGACACTGTAACTATGCTCATTGTTCAAGCCAAAGTTCTCTTCCTGCAGGAGCTATTTTTATCAACCCCAGATAGCCTCAGCTAGGGCGCTATAATGATACTATAAAGCAGTCATCGCGAACCTTGGCAATGTTTATTGTTTCTTCATATAACTGAAAGAACAGTTGCATCCCAACATAGAGAGGATACCTTCCAAATCTCAAGTTGAATGTTTTGGCTTAGGAAAGAAAGAAGCCAAATTTCTAGTTGAGTTATAAATATGGCTTTGATGCAATATTTTGTGACAGAGTTCATTATAAGAATGGACTTCAAGATGGAAAGTCTGTGACATTACAGTTTATAATGCTTGAAGTGCGTGTGTACAAACTTGGCCTCTTTCAATATGTGAGATTGTAAGTACTTTATTTTCAGTGACTCCGAGCTCACTAGCTGAAAAGATGTGCTGTGTGTATAACCGCCCTCTTGCCCACATTGAGGGTGAAGAAGAAGGCTACTTCATGCGCAGCACATTTTCTCAACTGTAGAGAGCTGGGAATTTGATATGTGAGATGAATGGACACATCTCAGACAAAGTGCAAAGGGCCAGAAATGCACAGAAAATGCCATTCAAGGGTAGCAAAGCAAGGAACACTGAGATTCCAGGTCATTCCAGAAAGAACAGCTGTCTTCAAGAAATCAAATAATAACAAATACTGGCAATGCTGCAGGAAAAGTAATCCCTCACTGTTGGTGAGATTATAAACTGATACAACCACTATAAAAATCAATATGGAGATTCCTCAAACAACTAAAACTAGACATTCTGTTTGGCCTGGCTATCCCACTTCTAGGCAGCTTCTGGGAAAATTAAATGCATCACATCATGGTACAACATGCAGACCCACGTCTATAGCAGCACAGCTCACAGCAGCTGAATCCTGAGGGCAGCCCACATGACCATCAACAGATGAACGGATGAAGACAGTATGATGTTTACCCAAGAGAGCACTGCTGTGCTACAAAGAAGGATAAAGGCGAGTCATTTGCGGCAGCGTGGAGACCACGACATCAAGAAAACCAGACAGAGGAGCTCAAGTATCACAGGACTTCTCCCATGGGGCAAACCCAGTGTACACATATGGTGAAAAAAAAGAATACAAGAAACAATGAGATGGATCTGGAGCACCTGGAAAGTGAACCAAGAAAGGGGGGGTGGGGAGTGGAGAAAGAAGGAAGTTTACAAGGGTGACAAGAGGTGCCATTGCAGGCCGCAGGTCCTGATGAGCTGTATTATCAGCATGCCCACATGGTAAGCATATACGTGAGGAGTCTGAGAGAACAGGGAGGGGAACGAGGCAGCGAGAGGGGTCAGGGAAAGATTAGGAACAGCTGCATGCATGAAGCAGCACTCCGAGGAGAATGAGGTGCTCCGGAGGTGCAGTGGTCCTAGGCCACGTCACGAACAAACCCACAGAATAGAAGAAGGTGTCTGTCAACCAGCTCCCCAAGCAAGAGGATAGCCACCAATTTAAAAGTTAACATTGAATAATAAGAGGACTATTTATAGCCAAATCCCTGAAGAAATTAATTTTGAAATAATCAATTACAATAACAGCAAAATTGTTTGACTCAGGTTCCTACTTAGCATTCTTATTATGCAATAAAGAAAGTATCCTAAGGATAAATATGAACAATTGTATTTGTCTTGTAAAATCAAAGGTGTGGAGTCGCTGCGGCTATTGGCACTGACTCTCACTCTTTCTATGAGCATTAAATGTTATGGGAAAACTGCAGAATTAATTGAAGCATGAAACTGCTATTTAATATATTATAACCAATTCTTCAACCTCCTCAAGCTGGGTTATTCAGAAGACCATAGGGGCTGACCGCAGAGCTTGACTAGCCCTTGCAAATGTACAGAACCTGCGCTACTCTGCTGAATTGAGTTAATGCAATGTCCTGCGGTGTACAGAAAAGATAAAGGCCAAAGGAATTCATGACAGACCTGTTAACTTAAGGTCACAAGGCAAAAGAGCACCACTTTAAAGGGCAATGGGCTCCTAGAGGGCCATGGCTGGACATTCGTCACTCTTGGCCCAGCTGTCCACCAAGAGAAATGCCTTGGTAAGATGACCCTAGAGAAAGGGTTGCAATTCTCATCTTTCATCTATGATTTGTAAGACCTTGGTGTGGCTGGTAGCTAGACGTCCCCCAAAGACTCCTGTAGCAGTGGGGGAGGCTTTCAGCAGCAGCTGAATCTGGAATGTGTGATGCTGGGATGAAGGGTGTGAGATGAGTGGATATGGCCACTGATGGCTTTGGCATAATTGTGGGCAGGGTGCTGGGTGTGAATGCTACCCCACACTAGGGCATGTAGCTTGTGCACAGTGCAAGCCATACAGGCAGGCTGGTGCCTCTCTGGCTGCTTCTGTTTCCCTGAAGACAACGCATGGCTCGTTCTCCTCTGGAGGGCCCTCTGCCAAGCCACTCTGCTCAGGAGCCCGCTGACTGTGGGCCAAGACCTCTACAGACTGCGAGCTAAATGAGACTCTCCACTTTACATTTGAGTTTCTGTTATTTTATCTCAGAAATGAGAGACATGACGAAGACAGAGCTGGAAGGAAATCTTGTTTTGTTTTAACATTCTGTCTTAATGAGTGTGATTTTGCCTGTATTCCATCAGAATATGCAGAAGACAAAGAGCAAGGTTGAACTCTGTAATATAGGAGCTCAAGAATTCCATGGTACTGGCTGGGGGAGGAGGTGCACCGCAGCAACCACCGAAGTGTGAGACAGTGCCCCTTGTGTGTCTGAGTAAAACTCGTTTGCTAGAGTTGATAACATCTTAGGTTTTGGTGCTTAGATAACCATCTGAGGAAACAGCCTTCTACAAACTGTTCTATTAAAATTCCGAAGTCCTAAAGCTTATCTTCACTGTAGCAGAATATGATAGAAATGACTCATAGGAAATATTTTCTAATCACAAAGTGATTGATTCCCTCAAACTATTCCTACTGGCTCAGGTTTAAAAGATACCAGCACAAAAAATGTCAGTGAGATTAATTCCATCAGCTATGCCATTGCACCGTGAGTAAACTCCACTCAAAGATAAGTACTAGTCTAACTATGGTTCTAGACTCACAGGTAGATTCCTATTTCTAGATAAGCATTTCAACACATCAGGAGAAGAAATGTGACAAGTGATAGTTTGTACAACTTCAATGGAGCCAGTCAATAATTTCCTAATATCTTCAAGAAAATATTTACTCTGTTGTCTATTTTTCATTTAATATGTGAATCAATATCTAAGACTCAGAGATTGGTCAAATTTATACAGTTCAGTGTAAATGTATTGAAAGCATGCCATATACCTAAACCTATACTGGTCAGTGGAAGAATTCTCAAAGAAAACAAAGATTCCATTAACACAGAATAAATCGAAAACATCAGGTACAAAATACATGACTACCATTAATAATAATGCATTATATGGTTAGAATTAATAAGAGGGTGCACTTTAAGATTCTCAACTCATAAAAATGAAAATGTGTAAAATAACTGATATGTCAGTGATATGTACCTTCATGTATGTGGATTGCATACAGCATGAATACATGTTACCTGCATATATACATATATACATACATATGTAATCTTAGATTGTACATCAGAAATACTTTTATGTAGTACTTGAATTAATTATTTTTAAACAAGAACCACGTTAACGCTTATTATTTAAAATAATCAATGGTCTACTTTTAGGAAGTTATTTTCTAGTAACAGTAAATTATCCAGAATATGGAAATTCAGAATGGAGATTCAATATACGACACATAGTTCAAACATTTGACTTTATTGGAGAAACATTGCTAGAAATAGTGATAGAAAACAGGCTTACCTACTTCTACTCATTCTTATCTTAGGCTTCTTTGCTATGCTACATTAACTAGAACACATAAGTTCACCATGAAACGAGAGAGCTGTGTGCAGAGATCCACATAAGGAAAGTTCTAGATGCATGCTTTGGATTTTATGGCCATTTTATGAATGTTTCTGTCAGCCTTGCTTTCTGAAGTTTAGGAAGCGTCACGTTTCAATTCATTCAAACAACGCGACGCACTTGGAGGACTGTCTGGATCTGAAGGTCAGCCACCTGCTCTCCCCGGCAAGGCCCAGCCTGCCTCCCACCCGGTCTTATTTCAGCCTTTCGGGGCAGCCAAAAGCCATATGTGGTGGGAACAAGCTGGGAACAGCAGCTGAGTGAATCCAGTCAGAATCTTTACCCCGCATGATCCAGCAAATCGGTGACCTTTCAAAATAATTGTTTGTCCTCTGTACCTGTATTAATTGCTGTCCTTCCTCTCAGCAATGCAGGACAGTATTCTGAACCCTGGCTACTGAATTTCCAAGAAGCACTGACTGAAAAAAAAAAAGACTGCTTAGAATTTCTGTGAGCCTGGAGGGTTGTGGTCCATATTTTCCGTTTCCAATTAGAAGATTTCCTTTTTTATTTAACAGTTTACCATTTCTACCATTTACACCATTGTATAAAAAAGGGACTGCAAATAAGATTTCAAATATGTATGTTTCTGTTGTTCTTATGAATAAGAATGCATTGATTTGATTCTGGAAATACACAGCTAAATTAAACTCACACACTATGAACAAACCTATTTTCAGAGATCTTTCAGTTTAGAAACACAATCTATATTCTCTAATAAAATGCAGGGACTCAATTACCTGTTAGAAGCAAGAAGATATTGAAAATTACATGAGTATATCCAATAGAAAATGGTGCCTTGTTTCTTTTTTACATGTTTTACAAATTTGCCTCCTTCATCAAAGTGCATCTGATAATATATGAAAAGAAAGCCAAGTAAATATATGGAAATAAAATTCTAACAAAATATCTTTGCCCTGCAAATTCAGAGCACTGCTTCGCCTGTAGAACTGCCTCTCTAAACAGCTTAATCTCAGGATTTAGAGCACTAGGGAGAAGAGGAGAGAAGAAATTTCTCCCTTCTAGAAGCAATGTGGCTGCGCAGAACATACAAAAGTTTAAAAGAGCAGGCCCCGCCTGCTGCCATCTTCAGAATGTTGATCGTGAATACATGAGTTCCCCTGGGTGTTTGCTTGGGTAGAGGGAATCACTGCAACTCTTACCTAAAATTTATTTTTTAAAATTTCAAAAGTCAGTTGCTATCAGTTTTTTCAAGGAATTGTAATTGCTAAGGTAGAGATTTATCTAGGAGCTCCTAGGATTAAATGAACAATTACTTCATCTTTCTACACATCTGTTAGACAATACTCTCTATGGGTGCTATAATTGCAATATATAAAAACCCTACACATGATCCTGCACATCTCTACTAACTCGAAGGAAAACACAGGCTAAGACACAGGGGGCTGCCATCATTTCCTTGTTGCTTCCTCTGATGGGTTTGGAAGTTTACTCAGAAAGCTGCGACCTTAATCTCTAACACAGTAGCTGCTGACGCTGTGGGGGAACAGACCCAGGCCACGCAGAGCAAGGTCCCTCGGGCCGAGTCCTTCCTCGGAACAGCTCTCACCGTCTTCTGCGTGGATATTTCTTAGCGACTTTCACGGAGCAACACGTCTAGCAAGAGCTTCGCTGTCCCCACAGCTCCGTGGAGCGTCCCCATCATCACGATCATCACTGACAAGCTGGACGACCACGTGGTTTACTCTTCTGTCTACTAAGTCTTGGGATCCCGCCAAGAGCTGAGGAAGTTCCCTTTACTATAAGAACAGTCAGTGCTACGAGGTCCCCTGTTTGTCGCCTCCATCTCCCTCCTGCTTTCCCGGCCACGGATTCACCCTCCCTCAGGAAAGCAGGAAGCCCCTCTCTTCTTGCTCCAGAACCATCAGAGGCCCAGAGGTTCTGGCCTGTGCCAGGGCCAACCACGCGCACGACTCCACTCGAGCTTCTGCAGAACTCTGCTCCTCTGCTCCTCTACCTGGCCTCATGCACCTTTCAGGAGCCCGGATTCTGGACAGGCGTGGTCATGCACACCTGCAATCCTGCTCTTCAGATGAGGCAGGAGGAGGGTCAGCTAAAGGCCATCGTGACAACCTAGATACTACCTTAAAAGAAAAACCGAAAATCCACTACAGCTCATTTTCTCAAGAAACAGCTTCTTGTGACAGTGTGAGCTGTCTATTTTATGTCCCATAATGCCTTGTTCTTAGCAATTCAGGCCTGCCTTTCTCACATGACTGTGAGCTGGTTTTTGTAGGAAACTGGTTTGCTTCGCTGGGCACTTGAGCTCTTACCTCAGTATCCAGGACCACAGAAGGAGGTGGAAATTCTTAAGGAACCAGTGAAAAGATTGGCAGAATGAGGAGTTTATAGGATTTCCATCATACTAGCAGAACAGAAGTATAGAATTTCTAGCATAAATCAAGCAGCTCGCAATCCCAAATCGCATGCACTCAAACCCCAGCTTCATGCAGCTGTATAATTCATATTTTCCCTTTATCACAACTTTCTGCTAAAATCTGTGTAAGAACTGGAGCTAAAATCCATCTGGATTTCTGTCGATCTATTATGGGCGACTGTGAAAAAGATTGCTTTGTGTTTTACAGTTACTTATGAAAAGTGTTTTGTTCTCTCTCACTGGAAAGCATTTCTGGAAAAGCCAGATAAACATCATTTATCAAAGAAACCAAAGGAGAGGAGACAACATATTAAAATGAAAGCACATGTGAAGATTTCTGAACTAAGTAATTTGGAAGGATTGTCATTATAAATCTCATTCTAGAAAACAAGGTTTTCTTCCAGATAGTCAAATTTTTCTATATTCAAAATAATTTTTAAGACTGAAAAGAAGATCGCATGCCTCTAGTTCAGGGATCTCAATGGTGACCCAAGTTAAGTTCAGTCACTGATGTGTTCGCTTGGCCCCTGTACCTATGCTTCCAAACTTTCCAGAGAGGTTCAACTGAAATGTTGACGTTACAGCTCTGGTAATGCACAGTAATTGCTGCTATCTGAGGCACTTACCCAGGCCTGAAAAGTCAAATGATTTTCAGTTTCCTGTATTAAATATATAACATATATTCCCAGTATACACTTGCTAGTGCATAGACTCAGGACACACAGGATACGCATCTGTGATACAAATGAGAGTAGGTGACACTCTGGCTGTGCACACTGCCTGGAGGACTGTTGAGAAAGGCAAGAAGGAGAGAAGGAACCAAGGTAACATGATTGAGAGGTGTTGCCTCCATTTCCCTCTCTTATGAGGCAGGGTGGCTAATGGATTGTGACTCACCTACCTGCAAGGACCCCACCAAGAAGTGCCCCTGGGAGGGCTTGGCATATGAGTGGACACTGACAAACAGAGTTAAGAGCTGAGGACAAAGAGTATGTTCTGGGCTGAAAGCCACCTGCAAGTGGGCACCAAGAGAGCTGGAGGGCTCTGGACTCACACTGAGGCCTGCTGGGAAACGAAAAACTGTACTCAAGGATGAGAGGCTATGGCAGATGGAGGTGATGAGATTAAAGGAGTGACATCTGTAATCAGGGAAAGGTAGGCTTTCCTCTGAAGGCTTAGAAGGAAAGTACAATGGAGGAAATAGTTTTCCCCAAGAGAAGAAAAAAGAAATTGGAAGATGACCAAGACAGCCTGGTCTGGGCATGCTAGAAGGGAGTGGCTCATCCTGATGGCAGAGGGTGGAAGGACATGGGAGCACTTAAGCAAGCATGAGGCCAAAGAGCACTCAACCATGTGCACAGCTGAAGTCCACAGGGAGGACAAAGGAAGTGGAAGCGGAAAAGTTGTTGTGAATCAACACGCGAGTTTCATAGAGAGAAATCCTTCCAGAAAGTGGATATAAAGAACAAATATTAAGGGCTGAGGGTAGGCTGTGTAGAAATTAAGAATCCAATGCTAGTCTGAAACACATGGAGGCTCCCAAGGGGGAAGAAAAGCAAGGAAAATAGAGTATCACAAGCAAAGCTGTGACAAAATCATTTTTATGAGTTTAAACATGCTTGAGAAAACCACAGCACACATTAAGCACACTAGTTAAAAAGCAAATGACTCACTTTGGTTTTAGACAAAATAAAACTCTATGTTCTGATAAAAAAAAAAAAATTACCAAAGCAACCCAGTGAAGAACACTGGAAAAACTGCAACAGAATAAAATACTGCAGACAAAAGCATATGAAAAAAAAAAAAAAAAACTGGAACAACCATTAAAGTAGGAGGAAGAATATTTTAGGAAATGTTTCTTCATAAATTATATCTCCAAACATGTAATAATACACTGTGAATGCACTACACTATATTCTATAAGAATACACTGTGTGAATGTTCACATTTTTAAAAACAATTATTACAGTAAAATGAATATTGCCATTAATCTCATTTGTCCAAAAAAGTGAATATTCTCCCTTACTTCAAACCCATACCTACTATTCTTGCCATTCCTCATGCAGCTCTGAAAGTCTTCTTTCTTGGGTGTCTTTGCAAAGTGTGATACAATACACTTGACTGCAGTTGATATAATCCATCAACAGGAAGAGACACAGAGGTCAACTCACGTGACCTTGCCTACCTGTGCCTCGTGTTTCTTTCCTAAAGTCCAAGTGCCCAAGGGTTGTCTTTTAAATGCTTGCTGGCCCCTGAGGCAGCCAGAACACATGGAAGAGGATGTCAAGAGCTTCTAAAACAATGAAGCAAAGGCCTTCAACATGAGGAGGATTTTGAGAGGGATTAAAAACAGTGTGTCCCTCTTTGTACAAAGAGAAGAATTTTTTTTTCTTTCTTTCCTCCCCTACTAATATGGATTAGAAAATTTATCATGTCTATACCCTGTGCTCTGTATAACTACTATGAGGACAACAATATTCAATGTATCAATTATTATGAATGCACTACTAATGTATTTTGAAACTATCATATTGTTATTTCTTATTAAAAACAAAAAGTTTTTTAAAAAACTATGTATTTCACAGTAATTTCTTTTTAAAAAGTTTAACATTCGCCGTATTTTTAGTAAGACTTTAAATAAAACTTCTCATCGAAGTAGAAGAACTTCTAAAATCTGGGTTATAGAACTTTCTGATCAGCATTGCATTGGCATCAAAAGGGAGTGCTGTGGGAGAGCCGCCCTATCTGCACCCACACCGGCAGGAAGGGACGGCCACAAAGGCTGCCTCATGGGCTGGCTTCTGCAGGCTCACTTGGGGAAAAGTCTCAGACAACCGACCAACACCTCCAGGAAGAGTAGGGTAAAGGGAGGAACTAGAGGTCATATAGTTGCTTTCTCTTAGTTCAACGAGAAGAAAGATTTGTACCAATAGTGTTTAGACAAGGTGTCATGTCTGCATGTTGTACTCTGAACAACTACTATGAAGGCAACAATATGCAATGTATTTATTGTTGCAACTGTCCTACTAACCTGTTTTGAAATTATCTCATTGCTGTTTCTTTCTCATTAACATTGATTTAAAAAGTAAAATAAAGTGTGGTCAGTGAAAGAAAAAAAAAGAATACTAAATTAGAATGATTTTACCACTTTAAGATTAAGTTGAAAAAAGAGTAAGAGAGAGAGAGACAGACAGACAGAGAGAAACAGACAGACAGAGACAGATAGAAATATAGAGACAGAAACAGAGACAGAGAAAGGGGACATGGTGACTTGGTAAGGAGACAGATATTGTCTCATAATTTTTTTCAGAGTGAACTCTATTAAAGAATTCTAGATGTCCTTTGCACATTATAACTTAGAATATAGTAGTGTAGTCCACCTTGCTGGGTTATGTCAACCTGCCATAACAGCTAAGAACACACACCCTGATGCTGTGATACTAAGTTTGGAACACCATTGTTCAGTGTTCTTGGGTCACAGTACTTCAGATAATAATGGAAATATTATACCTAGACCATGAATTATCTCAGATCAAGGATTATTTCTTATTCATCAGTCCTTCCTTGCATTATGCTCTGTGATACACAGAGAAAATAAGGTCTGAATACATGTTTAATGTACCAGTGACTTAATGAATAGGAATTGAATAGACACCACAACTATGCAACCTCCTACAAACAAACAAAAAAAAAAAAAACAGAGGGAATGGAAACATTCATAAAATTATTTTCAAGTTCTTCCTTATTTGCATTATTTTTGATAGGAAAAAATTTCAAATTATAAAAATTCAGAACAAAACATATTGAATATAGGGGGAGACACTTTCTCTTTATAAAAATATCTTCTGTCTCTCCCCTTTATCTTAAAAGACAACAAAAGTCGCAATCCAAGCATCAATGTTTTTATAAAAGTTGAGTAGAAATTTGACTGAGAATTGCGGCCCGGAAAACTCCCTAACTGGATTAAAACCGTCCTCATAGTTAAGTGTTCCATGTACAGGTCCTGTTGACGTGCAGCATCACTGCTCTCACCCACCTGATATCTTCAGGGTGGCTCACAGACAACCTGCAAAGTGGAAACAAAACTTATGTACAAAGATCTAAAAATTCTGATAAGGGAAAATAAATGAAGAAAGAGGCCCAGCTGCTGGAGCTTTATTTCCCTCTTTTGCTGCATGCCAAATACTCTCAGAGTCATTCCTCACCATTTCTTGAAACTGGTTTGAAAATCAAATAAATGATTATGGAATAGTAGCTTGATTTTAAAGATGAGCTCTCAGGAAACTCAGAAGGCCAGACACTTCCCCAGTGCCAAATCTGACAGCATAATAGGGAGCTAAGAGCAAGAAACAGGGATGAATACTTCACCTGCATCCTTTTTTCTATTTCTAGTCATTTGGTATCTAATACGGATGACATTTTTGGCCGGGGAAATAAAAGATGATCTTGAACTTTTTCGTTGTCTTCTGGAGCACCATGCAGTTGTACAGTTGAATGTCCCTTGTCAGCGCTGTGCTCCTGATTCACGCTTCGCTGAAGTCTGGGGCTGCTGAACAGGTCAGAGGCATGTGGAGGGACCCGAGGCTGAGCTTGGCCAACTGTCTCCGAGCTCAGCTCACCTAGTGATCACCCTGGGAAAAGCAGTCATCCTGTCATTGCGTCATGGAGTGGAAAAGGGTGGAAAACATTCCCGGGGAGACCACAGTCTAACTTACACAGGATGGACTGCTACCACTCTGAGGTACAGGGATATTTGAGCTTTATTGCTGCGATTTCCATGACAGCCCACAGGACTGTATGAAAGAACTTTCTTTAGAAGAGATTTCAGACAAAGACATTTAAGAACAAAACCCTAATTTACTAGAATTGATGAAAAACTTGACATATAAGGCCAGCAAGATGGTTCAGTGGTCTAAAGTGCCTGCTTAGGCAAACTTAGGCAACATCAGGCACCATGGTTGGATTCTTGGCATCATATGCTGCACCAGCCCCACCCCCAGGGCAGGCTGAGCTGGCCGTGAAAGGAAGAAAAGGAAAGAAAGAAAGAAAGAAAGAAAGAAAGAAAGAAAGAAAGAAAGAAAGAAAGAAAGAAAGAGAGAGAGAGAGAGAAAGAAAGAAAAATGGCACATAAAACGATCTAACATAAATCTTCATGTGACAATTATGAATATTAAGATGCAGACATGAAGTCCTTTTTGCTGCTCTCCTGGAACAAACATCTTCAGTCCCCTAAGCTGTCCCTAAATGGCAAGGCTTCGCAGCTTTCCTAGTGTGGCCCAATCCCATTCCTATAGGAGATACTTCTTTTTAAAAATGCAGGATCTATGCCTAAGTACAGTTACTGAGGTAACTCAAACAAACCCTTCTAGAACACATCCTTTTATGGCTGAAATGTTTACTTAATCATGAACATTCCATCATTTTTGTAATAACTTCATCATTTTTACTTACTTAGTGGAGAGCCTACAGGGTCTCACTACACAGATCAGGCTCGAAGTGATTCTCCTGTGTTCAGCCTCCCAAGAGCCAGAATTATAGGTGCGTGCCACCACACCAGTCTCAGTTGCCATCTCAATGCACTCCAGGGGCAGGGCCAGCATGGCACATTGGGGATCGAACCCAAGCTTCTGCACCTGCCTGAGCAGGCTCTTTAATCTGCTGAGCTATCTGGCCAGCCCTAGCTTCATCTTTTCTGATGTACTGAGTTTTTGTCAGTTAAAAAATTTAAGAAATTTTGTATGAACTGTGGCTGAATTATCATCTATACATATTCCTTTTGTTAAATATGAGGACAGCAATTTCTTTCATTGTTTGTGTTAAATTTAATTATGTTACCTTTCTATCTGAAAATAAAATGCTGGTCCCTTTAACTATTGACAGACCTTACAAAAGTTATGTGTGTGCATGTGTATACATATGTGTGCATGTGTGTGCATGTGTGTATGTGTGTGTTCCTAGGGATTAAACCCAGACCCTTACACTGAGCTACATCCCTTCCCTTTTTTAGTTTTTAATTTTGAGATCTGAGCTTCCCAGTCTGGGCTACAACCCAGTGTTTTATCCGCAGTCTCCCACAGTGCTGGAATTCTTGTGCTACCACACTCAGCAAACACTACTTTGTAAAATAGGTCTTCAATGAAAATATTGGAAACTAGTTATGAACCAAGTGCTACCACTCAGACAAGACAGAATCTCATGACAAACCACTGGGACAGTTCCTCCCTTCAAGTAGGCAATTAACGTGCTAAATATCATCGCCAAAATATCCCTTACCTGCAGTATTTCTCTTGTAGGACTCTCTATGAGGGTGGAATTCAAAATAAGCACAAATTCATTCCCAGTTTATTGATGTGACCTTACTATAAGAAGCTAATCTAAAATAGCTCAAGTAGTTTATTTTATTTTATTTTTCCTCCTGGAATGGCCCCAAATTGTGCTTGATTAACTGGACTTTCTCTTCCCCTGGAAATCTAACAGCATAGACTCAATCTCTTTGTGGCTCTGCCATTTCCAAGGTCACCCCTAGGTCTGTCTTGCTCCCAAGGTCAGGTTGATAGAAGGTAAAAAGGCCAGGGAGCAGGGTGCACCTTCCTTGTAAAGATTCTTGCCGAAGGATGAAGAGCAAAGCTGGGTCAGAGGCTGGCCTAGGACCAGGGTCAAGGCCTCCTGCTGGGAGGCTTCGGGTGTTGCCCGCCTCATTTGCACACAGCCCACATGACAGCCAATCCTGGTGATTGCCTTGACTGGCTGAAGAGTTGAGAGGCTAGGAAAGCATGCCCCGCACGTGTCTGGCTCTGGGTCCTGGCCACGGTCGATGGAATATGGCAAATAAACCCAGCAATTCACTTTGCAAAGTGCACTTCCAGCTCTCGAAATATGCTAGTCGAAGAGAACTTTGGCAAAAATCACTTTAGAAATTTGGGAGAATCTAGAAATTCTAAACTCATGCATTACTATGCCTAGACAGCCCACTTGGCATTAGGAACTCATCTCCCATGCCGACAGATATGTGACAGACCCATGTGGGGCCGGCGAAATAGTGCAGCCATCTAAAGTGCCTGCTTAGGCCAGCTTAGGCAAAGCACAGGGGCTGTGGTTTGATTCCAGGCACCACAGGCCAGTCCCACCCTGGGGGTGGGCTGAGCCAGCCACAGAAAAAAAAAAAAAAAAATCACTTGGGAGCCCTCACAGCAGTGCTAGCTGTGGCACCCAAACCTCAGATATAGTTGAAGTCTCCCTCAGCAAAGAACAAATTCCTTTCTTTTTATCTTCTTTCCTTCATTCTTTGCATTCTTTCTTTATTTCCTTTGTTCCTTTGTTTTATATCAAAGATTGAACCCAGGGCTTTCATACTGAGCTAGCTTTCAGCTCTGATTGAATTTTGTTTTTAACTTTGACACAAAGAGTATGCAATTCACTTGACTGCACAGCCTGGTCAAATCAGTCGTTCTTTTGCCTCAGCCTCCTAGAGTGTGAACCCCACACTCAGCTAAAAAGAAAGTTTAAATTTTTAAACAATGGAGTTCTCTGAAACAATGACAAAGTGTGTATTACCACTTACTGTATGCCATCAGATGAATTAATGGCACAGCATGTTGTGATGTAAAAAATGCCAGATATAAAACATATGGGATTATTTGTGCTCATAAAATACATGAGGATATCTATCTAATCTGTGGTGTCAAAGTCAAAACAAGGCCTCCTCTGGGCTGGGTCAGGTGGCTGTGCTCAGAAGGCAACCAATGGGAAGGCGCATCAGGGTACTGCTGAGGGTGCTGCCAATGTCTAGAGTCTTCCTTGGGTATTTATACTGGTGTATGCTAGAAACAAGTTGGCTTATACTGTGAGAGTCCCATGGAAGGAAATTATGGAAATGGGATGAGGGAAGGAGGTGAGAGGGAAAGAAGATGGGAAGGAAGAGTGGAAGGAAGAAAAGTGGAAACAGCACTGGCAAATGGGAAGAAACTACGCTGGAAGGAGTGTGGAGGGCAGGAGGTCTTGGAGCAGAAGGAAGTCACATGGATCACACACGCACCAGCTTCTCACAGTAGGTGTAGATCATTAGGTGCTAATGCAAAACAAGCATTTAAAGATAAAAACTACAAAGAAGTTAATCATGACATTAGCTTTTATGTACATGCAAAGACAAGCACTAATATATTCTCATTAATTCTTTTTATTATTCATTGTCAAATGCGAACACTAGGACCTGAAGGGACACATCCACAAACAAAAACGATCTGCTAATGATTGTCCATGTTTTTTACACCCACCCTGATTTTAATCAGTGTCTACAGCTTTAGCTGATAGTATGAAGATCTCATAAGTTAGCAGATGGGCCGTGCTAAACTGAGGCCCATACGTGCAGCTTCCAGGGATACAGGAGACTCCACTTAACTGCCACTCAACTGATTTGTCCAAGACTGATCATCCAGGGGACATGCTCAGCCCATCACAGTGACCAAATGATGGACAGCCAGAGTGACAGTGTCTCATATATTCAATAATTTCCATGATGTCTCCAGTAGCAAGTCATTCCCTAATTCCCTTCAAAATATGTCCCATTATTTCCTGCTTACAGCAAAGAAAAGATTTTTTTAGCAAGACAGTCTAATTCCAGAGAACTGAGCAAGTTCTAACACACTGCGAACTTTTAGATCCATATTCACGAATGGTAATGAGCCAGGCTCCAACAGCATGCTACTGTGGGTGTCGGTTTATAGTCATCAGGGGAGAGCTTCACCCTTGTTTTCAGTAAATGAATTGGTATTAAAAACTTGAAAGCACTACTTAAAGCCTGCAACAGTAAAATTTCGACTTCTTTTAGGTTTCCATTGTCAATCTGATCTTTTGCTTATTGATTTCTTTCTTCACATCTTCCGCTGCCATTCAGCCTCTTGTCCATAAGCCTCAGCCAGCTTTGAAGTGCACGGAGCATCTTCCTGGGTATAAATTGCTTTTATGCAAATACCAAGGCTCTCAGGGTTTTGCTTTGTTTCTCAGGGACAGAGCAGACAGCGTTCATCCTACTTTGTAGGCCACTTTGAGAGACACTGTGGACACAGCAAGGATGGTGACACAGGCATTACCCTTAAAATATACTTGAGGAAAGAAAGGGACTATGCAGCAAACTCGAGCTATGCGCCATATAGGAAGAGTACAATGAATTGAATCAGGGAAACTTTAGAAAGCAGGTATCCTTAGCACCTGGAAAAACATGTAATATTATTTGTAAGCACAACACGTGGACTTCATTTTCTCTAAAGAAAACAGTCCCTGATTTTTACATTATCGTTGTTGTTGTTGTTAAGGAGCCTAAGCTACATAACTTGACAAGACCATTTGGACCACAAAATAGAAGGATTAAATTCCAGGTTACTGAGGGCAGTAAGATCTAGGAGAAGGGCAGGAGACTTCGTAGCCAGAGCAACTTCTGGCTGTCCCTGCTGCGGGGGGAAATTACCTTTCCTCTCTGAACCTTTATTTGTTGATCTACAACATAACTTTTTGTAAAGATTACTGTGCACTTCATGTCTGACAACAATGTATGTAAGGAATTCAGCACTGTTTACAAGAATAGGCTTACAGCTAACTTGTATGGTTTTACTTGTTCTGTCATTGGGGGAGAATTCAATTATGAGCATTAAGTTGCATATCATTATCTTCAAAGCAGTTGTTCAGTTACCAGATATATGCATGAAAAACTGGTCAGAAAATTAAAAAGATAAAAATAATGTAAGAGTTACCGACTCCTTTCAGTAGACCAGTAGAACTCATCGGTACAATTATCCCAGGTATCCTGTGTACGTATGTGTCTATTTCCCCCTTCCTTCCTTCTTTCCTCTTTTCTCATCCCAGTTGTTTCCCTTGGAACCACTTGTTTCTCTTCACCATAGCTATTGTGCTTTTTGGATATTATTTACTTTTTCAGGTTCTTACGCTAGGGAGGCAATGCAATGTTTGCACCTGCCGATCTGGTATATTTCATTTCTGAGGTTGGTTCCTCACTGTACCCATTACATTGTTTTCTTGATCCAATGCTGGTGGAAGGAGCAATGTTCTGGTAAATTAATATTCTAGACTGATAACTGAGTGGCCAATGTGGAAGAAGACAGTCCAAAACGCCAAGAATCACGCATGTACAGTAGAGAGGTGTATTTTGAAGTATGTTTGCCATAAAAAGATGAACACTGGAACTGAAGCAGCAACATTTGGATGAAGAAGAGAGAAATATCCAGTAGTGGCAGAGTGTGAGTGACTGGGTGGCTATCAGGAGTGGGGGAATAGAATAACTTGGTGGTAATTTTAAAAGCTGATAAGCCAGAGCACTGCTCCTAGCATTGGGAGATGGGGATTATTGGTCTGTGAGGGAAGACATTCAATACCATTTTGAACACATTGATTAAAGAGTGCTTTGAGCACAGAAGTCTAATTAGGTGGTCAGAGACAGAGGCACTGAGCTCACCAAGAGGCCTGGAAGCTGACTGAGATTCAACAGCCAAGAATGATAGGTGAGTCCAAGGCACGGCAGGAGACGGGGTCAGCCAAGGGAGACATGGGCTTCCCACAGGAGACAGGAAGATTGAAAGCCTGAAGTGGGGGGGGGGGCATGCAAAGGTCAGGCTGTGGGGTGAGCTGGGGGGAAGCCAGGAAAAGTCCAAGTGTGGGACGTTAAATCCTAGATAGAAAAATAGAAGTGGTATGCCCAGAAAACCAATGGAAGAGGCCCTTCGAGGGGGATGTCAACAAATAAGTCACCAGAAAGAACACTGAATGCATGCAAACTAAGATCACTACTAGAGTTCTGGTGGCTCCCATAAATTGAAAAATTAATTTGGAACAGAGCAATGCAATGTACAGAAGATGAGCAAGACCACGGCCAGAGATGTAGGAAACAATGAAGAGTGTCCAGTGAGTAGGTGGTTAATGGGACCATCTTAGAATGGTGAAGGGTGATCAAAATATGTGGTGAACGTTGATTAAAATTACGTCTGTCAAATTATTGCAGCAAAAGTACACATTGCCTTTAGTCCCCCCCACCCAAAAAAAACCCCACTCCCCCTCAGCTTAAACACATTTACCATGTCATTCTTGCCGCTCTCTGAAGCAGTTCTGGAAGTCCTCTTTGCTGTCTTTCTGAGGGGTGAGCAAAAACACCAGGAATGCAGCCACCAGGTACCACCCAGCGGAAAGGCAGGTTTGTACACGTGCCCCAGGGTGTCCGCACCCACTCGATTCTCCAGAGACAGCACCACGCAACTTGTAGCTCCACCTCCAAGTCAAATGCTCATTAAAGGTAAAAATTTGGAAGCAGTTCAGGACACCAGTCAGCCATGCCAGTGCAGCTAAACATGTGCACGGGAGAGGGCTCCCAGAACTGCTCCCGAAAGAGGCCCTGGCGATGCAATCAATGTGCTGAAAGCCAGAGAGGGTGCCCAGCCCATCAATGGCAACGCGTCTTTTGGCACCATAAGTTATTTTACATTTAATCATTTGCTGCATTTTTTATCATGCTCCATAGATTATATTTTGTGGGTGTAGACAGAAGCATTCTGATCAGTCGGATGCTATGTGGAAAATGCCCACCCGGCTAAGAGTGAAGGCTACAGGTCAGTCTGTTGTCCCAGTGCTGTGACCCTAAGAGACCGGTCCTGTGCGGCTGAAACACAGAGTACTTGGGACATAAATACCGAGGCGTCTGCTGTGGAATCCATGAACACACTTGAGAGGGTGCGAGACTGAGTGCTCAGTCCAGGCAAGTGTGGAGAACCATGGGGCCCAGAGGTCGCGAGCCTGCAGCAAAGCCGGGCACACAGATGAGACTGCAGAGGCTGGGAGAGAGGGAACAACTATTTCAACCAGAGGACACAGGGTCGTTCTCTCCTCAGTTTGGTTGAAGACATTGTAAATAATCGAAAGAGAGAGAAAAGAGGTCAGGAAAAGCACAGTGTTTATCCATGGAGCTTTCATTTGGAAAATTCAAAAAAAAAAAAAAAAAATTAGGTCCTCCAGGAGCAAATTAGGCAGATAGAGAGCGAGGTTAGCCCTGCTTTGCAACTTTCTGGGGAGCTAAAGTGCTTTGAAGTATTGTTCAGGCCCTTCCCCTGGGTTCCCTCATGCTTCCTGCTGCCAGGAGAAAAAAATGAGTTCTGCAGAACCAGAGGTTTAAGAGCTGAAAAGTTCAGAGCTCGCAGCTCGCCTCCCTCGCGTGGGCTGCGGCTGCCGCTCTCGCCTTCCAGCTCATAAATATCTGCGGCCCGCCGCAACAGCTCCTGCTTGATCGTTTTAGTAAATCAGGCAGGCTGTCTTTGCAAATGCAAAACCCGACACGATAAAGGGGAAAGAACAGCGAGCTAATATGAAAAAGAAAAAAAAAAAAAAAAAACAGGACAAAATTGGTTATTGCATACACAGTTCTCCACTGGAAAAACACAAGACTTACAGTTCTCATAATTATCCCGCTTTTACTGTCAACAGACAAAACTAGGAAATTTGTAAAATTAATATACAGTTTTGAGCGGCAGCTGGGTTTAAAAGGTCACGTCAAATTCATAAAAAATATGTAGCATAATAGAATTTGACAAATATATTACTAACTATACTTTAAAAGACTACACCAAACCTCATGAGTGCACAGGGTGATCCTTCACACGCACTGTTAGATAGAAGGAGTTTGCCAGACATATGTAAGACTGAAAATACATAGGTGGAACTTTAAGTTAAAAACTTAACTTTATTCTAATGTCTTATAATTGATTATTATACTCTCCTTAAAATAAATTACAAAGCAAAAAGTAAAAACGGATAGGACAGATATTAAGGATTATCGAAAGCAAGCCTGGGTGTTTAATTATTTCAGTAATCTTGCACAGCTGTATCTGTTAATCTGAGCAAGAGATCTGACAATAAAAATATGTAATATAGCAACCATTGTTAATTTTCTATTCTTGCTTTGAAATTCTGCACCATATGTATTGCTGCATGTTATTCTGTTTCTTTCTTTGCTCTTGCTATTTGTTTTGGTTTTTACTCTTTAAGGTAAAATAAAATGAAATGTTAAAAAAAAAAAAAAAAAAACTTACCCACTTTACTTAACCAGTTTACGCACTTCCAGCCAAGGCAAACTAGCTACAATAAAATTTACACTTTAATGTCTCTCCAGAATCCACTAAAATATAAGCAAACAAAAACAAGAAACAAAGCTTGGGAGCCCTTGCTTACTGCCCTGAAAAAAAACTTTCAGTCTGTGACACAAAATCCACAGCTGATGAGACTTGGTACCCCACGTGCGCTGGAGAGGCAGAGGTGCAACTCCTGAAGGGACAGAGAGCCAGCGTTCTCCAGCAAAGACCAGGAAGCCAGAAATGCGTGGGGACAAGGCACCAATCTTCCGGGGGAACCCAGCTCCACCTCCACAATCTGCCCCAGGAGCTTTCAGCGGACACACGAGATGGTGTCCAAGCCAGGAAAGCCTGTGCTGGGTGGTGGGACAGGAGCGCCCCCGCACGAGGAGGCTGGAGAAGCGTTCTTGCAAAGGTTTCTAACTCAGAGAGCACCAGGTAGAGAGCCAGGAGGCATCGGCCCACCAGAGCGGAGCTGACTCGAGGGAAACCCTCCGGGTCTACACAACCAATCATCCGCACGGGTTGCCAGACCCAGTGCGAAGCTGAGCTGGTCCCAAGGACTAAACGCACAGAAGACGAGATTTATAGAAAAGCAAAATTATTCAGTACCAAACAGAGCAAAATTCGCAATGCCTAACTTTCACGTAAAGATTACTATTATGGTAAAAATGCAGGAAAGTACATAGTAAATTTGTTGAAATTGACTCAGCCATGATGTACGTCAGAGTTATAAAAACAAAGAGGTGGATATATTTATTATTATAATTATATTCCGTATGTTTAAAAATTCAGAAACAGAGGAAACATTAACGGTAACTGAAATTAAATTTCTGGAGATAAAACTTACTATGTCAGAAATTTAAAATACATTATCTTGCACATATACAGAGAAAAAAGATTAGTGACCTTGTAGATATGAAATCTGTCCTATCTAAAGATAGAACATGCAGAGAAAAAAATGCAAATAAAAATGCCATCAGAAACGTAGGGTAAAAGTTTGAGGTCTTCAACAGGGAGTTGTGAAAAGGGAAGGGCCCAAAGGATGTTTAAGTAAATAAGGGCCAGAAACTTTACAAAGGTGTTAGCTATCCAAGAAGTCAAGCGAGATGGAAAGGCAGTGGTCGTGTCCTTCCCAAGATTTGAGAGCTAAATCTGAGGAACAAACAGAAAAGAAAGCGCATTGTACTGAGAGGACCGACCACAAAGGCCGCATTGGAGTTTTCAGCAGAAACCATGCAAAGAAGCAGCGTCTTTGTTCAGTGCTGGACAAGGAAGAGGCCACCAGCCTAGAAGTTCGCCTCCAGGGACGGCACCTCCTGAAAGATGGAAAGCGAAACAGAAACATTTTGGATCCACAAGTTTCGCAGGAGTTCTTTAGACTTGCACTTCAAAGAAAGTTCAAAGAACATTTAGGGGAAACAAAGCAAAACAAACGTGTGCTCTTACACATCAGCAGCAAAACGCTTCTCCCTGTTCAGCCACTCACAGCTATTTTTAATTTTATTGGTGTATGAGTGCGTATGTACCACAAGCATTTTTAGAAGCACGTGTATTTAGTCAGTATTGTACACATCACTTTTCTCATGAATACATTGTGAATAATAGTAGTGCTTACCTTAAAGGATTATTGTGAAGATTAAATGAAGTGATGTCGACATGTGCCCAAAATAATAACTAATAACTGGTGGGATAAAAAGCACCACAAGTTGGTGGACTTAGCTCAGTGGGTTAAGGGCCTGCCTGGTAAGCACAAGGTCCTGAGTTTGATCCTTGGTACAAAAAAAAACTTGTTTAAAAAGTGCAATAACTTTATTTTTGGATAAATATATCTGTAGTGAACATGGCAAACCACAGGTGAGAAGGATGGGCACAGAACCTGCCACCACCATCACCAATAAAAGTGGAGGACAAAGCAAAAGCATCTGGAAATCAAGAGCCTAGAGACTCACTATTGATGAGGGAGAGTGCGGGACAGCTCTACCTTCCCCACGCCTAGGAAAAGGGAAAGAGGCAACCTGCAAGAAAGAAGGGGACTAAAGCGAAGAAATTCTCCTGACTCTGTCCACCTTTCCCATCTCTGTGGGACCCGCAGAGGATAAGCATTGTGCCCACTGGGTGTGACACTAGTGGTCCTTGCGTGGGCATACCACACTGCCCACAGAAGACTCCTAGTTCTCAGCTCTGTGAGTGAGCTGTAGAGGTGCAAGACCCCAAGAAACTGTGTAAAGAAGGAATATTCTGCAGGAAGGGTGGGGTGTTTGTGTGTGTGTGTGTGTGTGTGTATGTGTTCTGGAATAAATGTCATCATCTTCACTAGATTTTCACAATAACAAGTGTAACTTAAAATGTAATACAGACTACTGGTCCAGGAGCAAGCTGAGGGAAACTGTGGTTGCTGACAAATTGTGTCAACTTGAGGCTTAGCTAGATCAGCTCAGCCACCCCTGGCCCTAGGGCAACTCAACACTAAAGAGTATATCAAGAGGCCAAGGAAGGGTTCTGGGCTTGGAGGAGCTCGATCCATGCAGCTGTGCTGCTTCAGTGGAGCTCCACACTTTGCAGTCTGCATGGAGGGAAGAGAGAGGCTTGGTGGATGCCACAGCTGCTGTTGTTCCTCTGCTCCTGCTCCTCTGCTCTTCAGTGCTTTCTGCCACCATGAACTGCTGCTGTCTGCCTTGGAGCCAGCAAAATACGGACTGAACCCTGCATGAACTGTAAACTAATTAAACCTTTACTTCCTTCATTTTGGTGTCAGGCATTTGTCCCAGCAACAAGAGAAGAGTAACTGAGACAGAATCTGTTCTCTGAGACAGAAGCATATTTAATGAGATAGTCTGATTACAAAAGCCAGTTCCATGCTTTATAGGCCCCAGGGATTTTTGTCAGTCTCCGAGATTCTCATGCCAATTAAAAAGCATACACAATTGAGGTGGACACTAGAGTTCAATTCATTGATTGAATGAGTAAAACATAATTGGCAAAATTCAGAACTTTACAGAATGGATCCATAACATTCTTTCTCGGATAGACTAATTTAAAGTGGGCACTATGATAATCCCAAAGTTGCATTGTTAAAATTAGCACTGACAGCATTTGTGTGGCCTCATTAAAACCCTCCAATAAGGTAACTTGCCAGCCTTTCCTACTTTATGAATACTATTGGTAATGAGAACAGTATGTATAAGTTATTTTTCAACCATGGGAACATTCTCTTTTCTTTGGATATAGCTAGAATCTCTCTGACCAAGATTTTCATAAACTGCTTGGAATGTGTGTGTGTG
>PVKN010007660.1:0-26287 GCA_004027915.1 Capromys pilorides | reverse complement strand
ATGGTACTGGGAATCAAACTAAGGACTTCACCCTTACCAGGCAGGCATTGTACCACTAAGCTATATCCTGGCCCTGTTTGGTCTAAATCTAAAATACATTTTAAATAATTTCTAGGGGCCAGGGAGATAGCTCCATGGCACAAGTGCCTGCCTGGCAAGCGCAAGATCATGAGTTTGATTTGGACCCCTCAAAAAACAAAAAAATTTCATGCTTCCATAGAAATGTAAAATAGTTTCTAGCAGTCATCTTGCATATGTGTGCAACAATCTCCAACACTGTCTCATTTGCACCTCAACTTAGGCCTGCAAGGAAGAGAATAAACATGCCCAGTTCATTTTGAGGGCTGTGGAGGCCAAGGTTGAATGGCTTGCTTAGCGCTGCATACCTAAGAAGTAATGGCTCCAACCACAATCCTGCTCTGAAGGAGTCAAGGACATCACTTCCCATACACAAACCCATCTGTTGACTAGAGAAATGAAAGCCAAAGTAACATGCCCTAAGGTAGCATTTCCCAAATACTAGTCATTTCCAGACCACCTCTGTGGATTCTGCCAACTACCCTTTTATTTACATTCTCTCCTTAAAGGAAATTGCACTTCAAATTGTACCTGCATTCACTTCCAAAGAGAGATGCCTCACCACTGCCAGCGATAAAAAGCCAGCACATGGTCCACAAGGGAGGTTGGTGCTCAACACACACAGTGAAAACCCAACAGTGCTGTGAAATGCCAGCCTCCCCCAGGTCTCCCTCTATTCTTTTTGAAAAAGGACATTTGTATGCATTACAAAGAGAGAGATGGCAGCCCACAGTACGACCTCCCTTTCACTTTCCTGAACAGGAAGACAGGAGGACCAGGTGACAGAAATGACAATTTATTGCTAATCAATGCCCTCATCTGGATCCAGCTCCTTGAGCTTTCCTCACAAGGGGCCCCTACCCTGGGCCCCAGCATTATTTCTTCTTTTCCACCTTGGTTTGTTTTCGATTATCCCTCCTCTACCTAACCAATGATAACCAAACAATGAATCTGGAACACACTGCTGTAGAAATACAACTGACCTCCTATTCTTCATTTTAACAAACTCTCAGTCCCAACCCAAAAGTGCAAAAAAGCACTTGAGAGTGAATTTTATTAGAGGATGCTAATGTACTCATAGTAAATAGCACCATTCAAGAAGATCCATCCCAGGGCCAGGGAGATGGCTCAGTGATCCAAAGCCCCGCTTAGGCAACCTCAGGGACAGCAGTTTGATCCCCAGCACCACACGCTGTGCCAGCCCCACCCCCAGGCTGAGCTGGACAAAAAAGAAAAAAAAAAAAAAAAACCATCCCATCCCTGGTGTTTCCACAAATAGAAGCTCGTTCTTTATCTCTTCTGAAAAGATTTTCCCTCCAGCCTCAGAGGATGCAGAGCAAAGTACTACAGAGCTGAAAAAAAAAAAAATCATTTCTACCTACTCCCTCATCCTGACCTGATGGCCGGGGTTCAAGGTTGGCCTCGGGCACTCATGTGGCAGCACTTACAATGAAAGTCACCTTATAGTGTGGCTAAACACACAGGAGCCACAGCTGGATCTCAGACAAGGCAGAGTTACTTCCTCTTCAAGCACCCAAAAGTCATCTTTCCCTTGGAGATTCACATCATGGGATTGCCAGGCACTTGGGATAACTCTGAGGGTCAGGAGTCTGTGAGTGGACAGTATCTCCCAGAAGTGACAGTCTAGAGACACAGGTCTCTGCCACATGGCAGGCCCCCAATACACAGATCCTCCAGGCAAAACAGGGTTCCACACACACCAGCTCCCAGCAGGGCAGCAGACAGTGGTGATCACAATGCTTTTCAGTATTCAGAATGCAGTACCAGGAATTAGGGTGCTAGCCAACCTCCAGGAGGGCTCTGGCAACCCTCACACCCCTCTGTGGTCCCTCTGACCTGGGCCATGTGACCTACATGATCTATTAGCAGTGACAATGTCACTTTCCCAGCTAGGTCATAAAAACATTGTAGTGTCCCCTTGTTCCTGAGTCGCTCACAGGGGAATGCCAATAACCATGTTATCTATGTTATGAGGGCTCGTGGGGATGCCAGAGCCAGCTGGATAAGGCACTGAAGAAGTCCTGTTGCACATGTCCTCATCTCCATGGCCAGCTTTGCTTCTAGGGTCAGAACTATGTTCCATATCTTTGCTGGACACTCGCTTAGATAAGAATTATTCTCTCAAAACCAGAATGAGCTCTGCCCTCCTCATCTGCTCTTTCCCCCATCCTTCCCAGAGTGTAGCCTTAAAAACAGAGGGCCCTCAGCTGAGACTCTCACTTGCCCTGTATCCAGGCAGGACCAAGCCCTCAGTGTCTCTTTCCTTTGTCTTCTTTCCACTCATCACAGCCATCTCTCATCTGCACGGGACAGAGCCTCTTGGTCTCCCACTGTTACTCAAAATAGCCTCTGCCAGCATCTTGGCTTTCAGAAACCACCCTCTCCCTACTGGGAGTAGCTTTTTAAAGAACAGTCTGAGCATGCCAAGCCTTGACTATAGACTTCCAATGACTTTCGTTTGCCAGAAGCACAGATCTTTCAGGGAGAACTTCCAAGCTAAGATAAATCACCTCGCTATTCATCAGCTTGAACCCTAGGGCTTGACTATGTCTACCCCAACTCTGGCCTGGTCTTAAACATGGCTCCAGACTCAGTAACATCAGCTAAGGACCCGGGCCTTGCCGAGGCAGTCTGACTTTATGAGTCTGCATAGGAACCAGGCAACAGCACTTCTTTAGTAGCAGCTTTATTGAGACATGATCCATGAATCTGCAAGGAACCCCTGAAAGTGCATAAAGGCTATCTGCTGAGTCATTCGACCTAACCCACACTCTATTAGAGAACATTTCCATCCTCCCCCAGGACTCCCTCATACCCACAAGCAGAGATTCCTCATTTCCCCATCCCTACCCCAGGTAGTCATCAATCTCCTCTTAGCTCTAATCATTTCAGGCAGCAGCCATTGAACTAGTAGATTTCCAGTAGCACAAGGGCTCAATCAGCACTCTCCCTGATCATGTGTTGAGGTTTCACCAGCCAGGGATGGTTTCTTTTCTTCATTGTTTTTAACATTCTCTCACACCTCAAAGCACACATCAAATGCAACCTCCTTGATCAAACCTGGATAGCCACCCTCTTCATGACTAAATATCTGGGAGCAGGGATGCCAAAGCAAATAGAGACTGTTCTTCTACAGGCTCCTTGATCAAACCTGGATAGCACCCCTCTGCATTACTAAATATTTGGGAGGGGGGATGCCAAAGCAAATAGAGATTGTTCTTCTACAGTCTCCGTGTTCACAGTTGTATGAGGCTGCATGCTGCCCCATGGCCAGATGTACACATTCGTTTCAAGTCCAAAGCAGCATTCCTCACTGCAGCACCATTTCCTTTCACATGGCGTGGCACAGTGCCTTGTACATGCATTCTTTCCACAAATGAACAGCTGCAAACTGAATTGGACAGGAACCAAGTCAAATTTTCCCATAAGGTCAACAGTGAACCTAACCATTGAATTGATTTGGTTCTAGTCCAATTTGGTTTGCAACCAGAGTCAAGACAGACCATAGTTTGGAAATTGTTTTCAGTACACAATTTCCAAAATATGGTCTTGTCTACAAATTATCTGTAGGAGCATAAGATTTCACACATGAGGACACCCTCTTATCTCTACCTGTACTTCATTTTTTGCCTTTAATAATTAATAATAATGAAACAGTTGTGTAGAATAATCTTTCAAGTTACAGTGCCAAAATCTTTACACATGCTCACAGATGTAATATATGTATAGCTGTGTGTATACGTATCATTTTAAAATTTATACAACTGTACAGAGATGATTATAATACACACACTGTTATTAATCTACCATCCTATGAAGTGCCTTTCGTTAAAATATTTCAGGGAGACTACATATAAAAAAATATTTGTTTTTCACTTTTTTAATGAAGGATTTTTTACGGAAAGGATACAGAGCCAAAGTCCAAGAAGGTGGCAGCCCTGCAGATGAGCACAGCAGCCTTTCAGAACGCCTATGGCAGCAGAAATGAGTTGTGCAGGCAGCCAGCGAAACACATAATCCAACAGCTTGCCTCATGCCTTAGCTAAAGCCCAGGCTTGCGCCACTACCAGGCACTGCCCAGGAATGGAATGAATGTGCTTGAGAGAGCCTTCTCTCACCCAAACATCATCCCCCGTCCTTTATCGGTGGGTCTTTCATTTCCAATGCGCAGCTATTCTTTGCACTAATTACTTCATTTCTGCTGTTGGTTTAACTAGGCAAGAGCTGATCTGGACACAGAACAGGTGCCTATATCTCTGGTATGGTCTTTCCTCAAATGGTCCGTCCTGCTGCCGTCACTTGAGTTTGACTTCGCTGTCAGTGAAAAATTAGACTTCATTTCAGTATGCTAATAGCAATCTCTCCAAAACAATGTAATCAAGGCCTCATGTACACCTATAATTTCATCCTTGACATAAGCCTGACAGCTATTTATTGTCTGAAAGGGAAAAGGGAGGAGGGGGAGAAGGGGGAGGAGGGAGAGGGGACTCCGACATGCCCCCCTCCCCCAAAACAAACCCGGCAGCTTTATGTTTGAAGACAGAGTCTTTGCAAAGTCCAAAAAAATGGCAATAATCATGGGGTTTACATATGTCTTGTCTTAAGCAATCAAGACAGAGAGTTAACAGAGAAGCACATTCAGATGTGCCAATTCCCAAACTGCCCACCTCTGATGAGCCAGCTGTGAGCTGCAATTGTCACATTATAATTTAGGCAAAGAGAAAAAAAGGCATCAGAATACACACTGGATCAACATAATTATTCACAGCAGGATGCTGCAGAATTAATTTAGCCAATCAGAATGATACTTGGGGGTTGGGCACAGTGCAGAGATCAAGGAGAGAAAGCAGGCATGGAAGAGGGGGAGCAGAGAGGGGCAAGGAGGGGGAGGGGAGCACTGTTTTCCACCCCTCACTCACAGTTGGATCATCTGATTTTGAAGGTATCTGAACACATGTACATGCAATGTTGTTTTATTTCCAATTATTTACAAACACCTATACAACACTCACACCATGCTAGTCGCTAAGTACTCCATAAATATCAGCCGCTCCAATCCTATGATTCTGGGATAAGGTACTATTATTGCCCTCCTCGTGCTTAATGAAGCTCAGAGAGGTTCAAAACCTTGCCCAGGACACAGAGAGAAAGGAGCAGGGCCAGAAATGAAACCTAAGCAGCCTGGCACTATTAACCAGTATGGCTAAAGGATCTCTCTCCTAAACAAAGCTACTGGCACTCAGAAAGCACATGATGGCTAGCAACGTGCAATTCGCCTTAACACTGTGTAGATAAAGAATCACCATTCATGTGTTCTTTGAAGCTGCTTTTTACAAGGATGGCAGCACTCTGGCCCCACTAAAAGCAGTTGCTACACTGGGGTTGCAAATGTCCCTTCCAACTACCCCCAGAACCAGGGAGAGCAGCTGCCTGGGAACCTCCAGGGGTCACAATGGAGCAGCCTCAACCCTGGCTAGTACTTGGCCTCCCTTCAGATACTGTATTCCTATAGAAAAGCAGCAGACAGGAAGCCAGAAAATCAATGAGAAAGAAACAAAAACCGGGCTGCTCCAAGAATCTGGCTTCAGCTAAATGCCTGGCACTAAAACGTAGATGAAAAGACCAAAGAAGAGGTCACAGTAAAACAGCTTCTTGACTGGATCTGGATCTGCAGAATGAGGCAGGCAATGACATGAAGTGACCCTTGCCTTTCCCATAGGCACAGCGTGATTTTAGACTACAGTAGCCCTCTCTCACTGCCCTGCTTGGAATTCTGTGAGAGCAGCTCTCAGAAGCGCTAGCAGAGTCCTGATTTCCTTGTAGGAGTTAGACTTCAGCTTGCATTCACTGTTTCTGGTAAAGGAGGAAATGAGAGGCAGTAGCCCAGAGTTTTATGTCTGGCAATAATGTTTGATCTACGCTATTGTCAATGAGAACTGTGATTTAATCCATAAGGATATAGAGCCTTGTGATGAAAGGGGAATAATGACAAATCCTGATTAACAATCACTACACTAAAGCAGGTTACCATAGTAACAGGGCTGAAATTATACAACAAACTGGGATGCCATACCAGGCAGATAACTGGAGGAAGAGGCCCTTTGCCGAAAGCATTTGGCTTTCTGTATTCTCTTAAAATTAAGATATGAGCATCTCACTTTCACCTGGTATTTTCTCCCTCTTTTCCTAAGTGTTCCCTCTTCAGTGGTTCTCTGATAAAATGAGAAATAAACGTGTACTCACAGGAAATGTAACAAATACTTCTACACATTTTTCCCTGAAAGAAGAAAAAACCAAGTATGGCAAGGAATCTTCCTTTCATATTATTCATTTGATAAAGCATGCTTAATTCCTTGCCTGTGGGTTCCGGGGACAGTTAAAGTGTGTCCCAGTCAATATTCTACCTTGCACTCCTTGTAGCAATTCTCTGGATTCACAAGAAAGGAGAGTAAACCAGAGAAAATTAGAAAATAAGAAAGTTATCATCTTTGTTCCCAAAGATGCTTAATTTTTAATTAGGATTTAAAAATAAGAACATGGTTTTAAAATAATGTTGTTGCCCAGAATTTGTTCAAAATAATGTCAAAATCTATTCAATGGGAGAATCTGCAACGGAAAACAGCACTTTTAAACTACTACAGCTATGACTGCTACTGACTTTAGAGGTAAACCTTTTTATAATAGATCTTAGCAACTAGCCTAGGAAAAATTACATTTAAACATCACACTCATGTCCTCTGTCAACTGCAGAGTAACATCAAATGAGACATTAAAAATAGTCAGAAAAAGAAGATAATCCTAAAAAATTCTCTTAAAGGGATAAAGAGCTGTAAGGGAATGAAACAAATGCCATATTTAATGTTGTTCCTTCTAAAATAGAAAGGAAAAACAATTAGAGCTTCCTACTTCTAGAGAGCACAACCGGGGATTTACCTGTGGATGGAGTGTAACACTGGGGTATAGGACTGAATCCAGCCTCACCTATCAGCCTGCTCCTCTGCCAGCTGTTAAGACCCCAGTTAAGTCAGGAGCACTCTAGGTCTTGCTTTCCTCGTGTGGGAAATGGGAGCCATAGGACTTTTTTTGCATGCCTAGAGAAGTTTCCGAGATATGTAGCAACTTTTGCACTTAAAAATATTCTAAAATCTGTAAGGGTGTTTATTGTTCGATAACTGCTAAGTCTTGGGACTCAACTACTCAACACTTCGTGAGTGCCAACTCCACCGTAGGCACAAGGCAACCATGATAAATCTGTTTCCATCAGCGAAAACAGCTGCCAAGTTTACAGTCACTAGCAAATTCACTTTGTCACTTTAACTTTATTTCAGGCCAAAACAGACAAACAATTTAAAATAAATAAATAAATAAAAGCATGCATTTGCCAAGGGTAAAGGCCTTCACACTGGCCCCATTTGTATACCTTTAAAAGGTGAAAAACAGTACTGACTGCTTTAAAACCTTGGTGCAAGTTATGTGCAGGATAAGTGAGATGTCACTCTCTGAATGTGTCTTTTTGTCTCTGCCCAGTGGCCTCTGTACTTCTAATTGGTGAAGCAAAGAGGAAGAGGGGAGAGGATTGATCTTATGACATAGCTGTATAGATATTCCTCATTGAAACCACACTTGTTGCGTTTTGAACCCAACAAGTTCACTGATAACCAGGTGTGTAATACTGTGAGAGTCTCAGGAATGCCTTGTGCCTTGCCTCTGTCTCCTCACTGCTGAAATCAGATGGGGGCAGCAGCCCAGCTCCAGGACTGCTGGGAAGATTACACCATTAGAGTGGGTGGAGGGGAGCTGGTGAAGTGAGCGGTCTATGAGTGTTTGCTTTTAGTTCTGGGAGCATTCAGGGCCCAGGGCTTAGACTGTGGAGGTTTGGGACAGATAAATTTCCTTAATTCTCCTTTCTTACCCTGAGCCTTTGGGGTTTTTTGTTTTGTTCTGTTTTTGTTTTTGTTTTATTTTATTTCTATTAAGTCAGCAAGTGTTTTCTTCTTTCCTCTTTGTTTTCAACTTCAGCTGCTCTTACTTTTATTTTTAGCATTTATTAAATAGAGCTGTATATTCCATGTTCTTATTATTTTAAGGCAAAGAAACAATACATTTCCCTCTTAAAGAAATTAAGTTGCTCTCTCCTTAGGAGACTTTGATCCATGATTTCTGCATCTCAGTAACTTCTAATAGAAAAGGTGCTTCCTACCCTGCTACAGAAAAAAGCAGATCACAAAACAGAAAAACTGGAACATTGAGCTCTCTTGGTGTGTGTGTACATGTGTGCATATGTGTGTGAGTATAGGCATATGTGTGTGCGCATGAGTGTGTGTGTGTGTGTGTGTGTGTGTGTGTGTTTTGCTGGTCATACCAGACCCTTTGTATACTGCCTTTTGCAGTTCCACACTGCAACAGGAACTTATTGTGGATATCAAATTCTAAATATGAGGAGACAAAGGTACAGCTAAACATTGAGGATAAACTGCCAGAAATCTGAAAATAAATAAAAAATAAGAAATCTCTGAAGACATGCAGATGATAGGGCTAGGGAGGACTCCTTGGAGCTTGACTGCAGACTCAGGAAGAGCTCTGTCACCTTCCCCGCCACTCTCTGATGCAGGTCCCAAGACCCACATTAAGAGGTGTCCTTCTTACATTTGGACAACAGAGCACTCTCATCTCCACAGGCACAAAAACACCGAGAAGACTCTGGACATCATGACCCGCTAAGTCCTCCCCTTGATCATGATTATGTCACAGCCCTTTTATCCAATCACACTCAGGCACAACTGTCCCCTCCCCACCAAACCTGACCATAATGTTACACAGCTTTCCGGACTGCTTTGGGTTCTCATCTTGAAAACTCCTGCATCACATAAAAATTATGTTAAATAAAGCTGCGTGCTTTTTCCTGTTTATCTGTCTTTTGTTACAGGTGCCATGGCCATGAGCCCGCAGTGGGTGACAAAAGGAATCTGTTCTGTGCTACTCACCTCAATGGAAAACATACACTCTCTACATACAGCTCTCTAGCACATGAGTTCACTCTACATTTTATACTGAGGACACACTGAACAAGTTTGTCATTCTGTGACACAGTCAAAAATATGTTTTTAAATCAAAGGTTTGTAGAATATTGTTCTATCATGCTATATTGAAATGCTCTTGAAACTTATCAGCAAATCTGGAACCAGGTATGGTGGTGCATGCCTGTAATCCCAGCACTCTGGGAAGCTGAGGCAGGATTGAAAGTTCAAGCCCAGCCCAACAACTTAGCAACTTAGTAAAACCTTGTCTTAAATTAAAAATAAATAAAACCTACACTCGAATCCAAGCATTCTTTGGCATTATCTAATCAAATATGCAAAATTGCTCCTGCTGATAAGGTAGTAATGACAGAATCTTGGGTTGCCTAATAGGCCACCAGTTAAGAAGGTCCATTCTTCAGGCCTAACATAGACCATGCTTGGCCTCTACCTGCACGTTTGCAGACAGGAACCCAAGGCACCTCGTGGCTACCTACGCATGGCGACTGGCTTTGTTGTAGCTACAGCTCTGCTGCCAAAGTAAATCCACAGCTCTCCAGACAAATAACCCACACTATCTTAGTGTAACTGTACTAAAACCACTCCCTCTGGACTAGTACAATAACGCTAAGAGATGTGGGGTTTTCTTGCAAGTGACTTTTACCCAGATAAAAGTATGAAATAAATCAGTGGTGAGAATCCTCTTTTTTCCAAGAATGATATGAGAGAGAAAAATGTTCTTAGAGCCTTTCAATGCATTCAAAATGTAAATAGCTTAATTTAGTCTCATGGGAAATACATTCTATTCTTACAATTCAGGCTACCTACTATATTGAATAAAAGAATGTCACTGAAAAAGTGACATATTTGAGAAGTAGAATTATGAAAGCAGCTTCTTTACACCTCATTCTAGGAGAGGGATAAAGCCTGCATTTTGGAATCCATACACAGGGAGTCTCAGAGGGTACTTGCTACTCATTTCTGACATTGAAAGAAGGTTCTAGCCCTATCATGGGCTATTCCTTGCCCTCCTATGATAGCCACCTGCTTTACTAAAACCTATACACACCCAAGAACTAACTCCTAAGAAAACTAACATTCAGATCAGATCTTTCACCTCCAGCTATGCAGCTCAGGGCACGCACACAATTTCCCTCTCTTGAGCATCCAATTCATCACCCGCCACTGAACAAAACACCCAAGGAATCTTGTCCCAAGATGCCAACCTTTATTTCATCTATGCACAGTTCGATGATCCTATGAATGAGCTCTACACTGAGAGTCAAAAGAACTAAGTTCCAGTCCCTGCTGCCTTACATGACAGCTGTGCAGCCTTACATTTGTTACTGACCTCTCCAATCCTCAGTTTCATTTTATGAAAAGTAGGGATAATGAAAATAATGATGCATTTGTTCTTAATCAGGTCAAATAAAACAATAAGCACATACTTCTAAAGCTATAAAACTTTATGGTTCTTTAAAAGGATATTATACCACCTAGTAATTAAAGTAGTAACAGTTCAGTATAGTAGTAGAGTCCAAATTCTGTGCAGAAAGTTACTTTTTAAAAAAAGGATGGAAAGCTGAGGCAGGAGGAGCAAAAGTTAAAGTCTAGTTCGGGAAATGTAGTGACTTAATGAGACCTTGACTCAGAATAAAACATTTAAAAGAATGTGAAGGCCCTGAGTTTAATCTCCAGTAATTTTTTTAAAAAGGATGGAAGGAAGGAAGGAAGGAAGAAAGGAAGGAAAGGACAAAATGGAAAACATGAGCTGAACTCTGGCCTTCTCACACCTACCAACCACCAACACTTGGAGCCACCCTCTAGGCTTCTGCTAATATTTGGGTGTTGAATGCTCCCCAAGGGCCTGTGAGCTGAAGGTTTGTTCCCACACCACCCCATGCGTGGCACTACTGGAAGGTGGTGGACCCTCTGAGATGTAGGATCTAGTGGGAGATTCTTGGGTCACTGGGGACATGACCTTAAAGGAAATTATGGGGTCTTTCTTTTCCTCTTTTGTCTCCTGCCTATACGCCCCCTGCCATTGCCAGCCAGAATGCCCACCAAAGGTCCCGAAGCAATGTCTGCATCTGTCTGAGACCCTTGGCTCCATGAGTGCTGTTTCCACCATGAACAAAGAAAGACACATGAGTTGTGTACAGTTTATATTTGTCCTGTTTTTTAATGTATTATACTCTCCACAATCAAAAGTCACAATCCTTGTTGAGACATCCATGTTCCAAGGATGCTTCACATTTGCAGTTTCACTTCATGGGGTGAACATTTACTCTCATGCACAGAGAAAAAGGACTGGTGGACATAAGGTATGAGAGCACAGCCAGATTGAGGGTGAGCAAGCCACAGAGAATCCTTAGGTCTTGAGCCTGGGTTCTCTCTCCCAGTAGCCCATGTCCAGAAATGTGTTGAGATGGATAAGAATGGTGCCAGGAAAGGAGGATACTAAGACCCCTAAGGTGGAGCTGCAGGGTAGGAGGAGAGATAAACTTGGGGTTCACAACAGCCAAGAGGGAATCTCAGGCCTTTCTGACAGCCATGGAAGTGAACATTTAAGTGGCCAGGGGTCACGTGAGCTGGCCAACCTGGCCCTAAAGGAAACAGCTTCTTGGCAGATCTTTCCTGGCACAGCCCACTACCCTCCTGGCGTGGCCCTTCCCTGGTACTAAGATGCTAAGAATCTGACTCCTTTTCCATCAGTCTTAAGCTGCCTGGAACCCTTGTGCCTGGCAATCACAGCAGTGGATTGGGTAGTTTAATTCTAACTAAGAAATGTCACATGCAAAATTTGCTTTGATGTTCGAAAATCTAAAACCAATGGGGAAAAAGTGGATGGCAGAGTCCCAGCCTCAGCTCCTGGCCTTGCTGCTGTAAATAAGGCAACATGGACACAACCCCTAAGGATCATGGATCCCCTGCTCTGTGATTATTAGATGAAACATCGGAGGAGTGTGCCTTTCTTCATGGTTAGTTGTGCCTTTATGAAAAATCCCACATGTCGTTAGGCCTGTGAAATAGGTCAGGGATGAAGTTCTAGAGCTATGTCATCTTGCCAGTTTGAGTGTACACAGGCATGAGTTCAGCTAAACCATACGAAACTGCTGATATTTGGCTAGCTTGTATCTAAAAATCAGCAGTCTTATGTATTTCAACCTAAGTGTATTCAGCATGGGGTCTGTGCAGGCATAGAATGCTGTCCACTTATACTCATTTGCTGTATATATTACATGTTGGGAAGGAGCCACATCTCTGCCTTGTCATAGTATAAATTTAAGTGTGATCATGTATATTAAATGCTTAGGATAATAGATAGCACATTAGCTGCATCTCAATATAACTAATTGAAATCATGAATATTAACTGTTGTTAATATTAAATCCACTGTTCTTCAGTACAGTGAAATTACTTATTTCTATCTAACAGAACAGAGTAAAACAGCATTTGTAAAACAGAACTGGCAAGACTGTCCCACCATGTAAAATGGAGTGTCACCTGTCACCTTAGAAATTTAGCTGTCAGTGGTTAAAATACAGAACCACTTCCTTTGGCCACAGGTCCACTATCTGAAGGCAGCAAGCCCCAGTGATGAACCTGCCCCAGAATGGAGCATGACCTGAAAGGTAGGCGGCATCGCAAGTACATTCTTCTAGGACTTTTTAAAAGAAAAGGATAATCATTGACTGGCAGCATAAAATATAAACACCAAAGGTGAACTATTGAGTCCAAAAATAAGGATTCTTTCCTCATTAATCTTTGACTGGGTAATTCGTACCCCATGTTCTTCTCCACCTTAAAGGAAACTTGAGGTCATATGTTATACAAAATTTAAATGTAATTGCAAGATTTGTACATTGAAGCTCCTCTACTGGTTCCCTTGGCAACAGCTCTAACTTTCAGAGCCTACCTTGGATACAGAGCACTCCAGCAAGAGTTCACTTGGGTTGATTTCTTAGAAACCCTACACTGCAGTCAGAGCACAGCTTGTAAGCCAGCATTTGAGCAGAACATGGAATGACATTTTTAAACAAAGAATTAAAGTGGCTTCATCCCAGAAATATTTCTACCAAATGTTTGCTGTGTTCTTCCTGAGGAAAAGACTTCTACCTCTGTAAACTGGCTGGGTTTTTCCTGAGTCACTGCCAGGCTTCTGACTCCTAACACAAGTTGTAACAGTTTAGTGATCACACAATGGTCTGGGCCATGGGTAGATTAGACCAAAGTCTAGGCATGACAATGAACCTCATAGCCCAAGAGTCCTTGAAAGGAGATAACACCCACAGTGTGTGTGTGTGTGTGTGTGTGTGTGTGTGTGTGTGTGTGTGCGCGCGCGCGCACCCACGTGTGCGCACGTGTACATGCATGCGCACACACACACATGAAACCATCACCTGATCTGAAGATCAAAATTGACACAGATAATTAAAACTCCTACTTTGTACCAACCCACTGAGCTGAGAAGCTACTACCTGCAATTTGTCTGCTGACTCAAGCAAGGTCTCACTGATGATATAAAGTGGCATCTGTATTTCCAATTGGTCAACCCAGAATGTGTGAAGTAATTCTTTTTCTTGTTTCCTAATATAGTACAAGTAACATACTTGGATCTGAAACTTTGACATTTACCCCACCAGAACAAGAGAGGAAGAGAGAACGAAGAGAAGGAAGAAAAGACATAGGAAGCCAAACAGCATAGAGAAAGCATTTTATAACTTATCCTGATAGAAGGTCTTTCAAGACAGGGTCTGATTGAGGGAGATTGGTGGGTGAAAACAGACATTCACCTAAGATTTCTTCTCAAGAAGGCATAACAGTGACACTCATTTCTGGGCACTCACCAAGGGCCAGACCATATGCCTCCCACTTCATCTCAATCATCTGGTTTTTCAGCTGAGTACTAACCCTACGACATGGTGTTTTCTCAGCTTTAGGGCTGCAAAGCCTCAGGTATATATAGATTCAGGCTTATTGGGGCTCAGAGCTGGCAGGCAGTGAAGACTAAATTTTCTAGGTGAATCTAATATTTCTTCTCCAGGGTTCCAAGCGGGGAAGCCTAGGGTCTTACCATGCTCTTGCCCTGCCCTGTCCAGGATCTGGACACTGCAGCACTTAGGCTTGAGCTGTGCCTGGCTCTGGACAGGCACAGGAGCTGGTGGGCGGTGCAGGAGCCAGATGTCCCCATGGACTGTCCTCCTTCTACTTCATGTCAGTAATGTGAACCTTATAGCATGGTCATGAGGCTTCAAAGACCTAGGATGTTTAGCACTTAGCAACATGTAGCTGACGCTGCATCAACAGCAATTCCCACCCCTGCCAAGTTCCACCACCCCCATAGCCTCCTTGATTGTCCATGGAAACACAAAACTCAAAATGCTTGTGTTATAATTATAATGCTTGTGTTGTTATTAAGGATATAATGCCTTAATGACAAGGGATACAGGGACCATAGGCTCCTTTGCAGAGGTCCCACAAAGCTGATCCCATTACTGCACTCCTTATAAGCAAAGTATTATATCCACAAGGCCAGGCCTGCTATGGAACATTCTCATCTCTGAACCCATGAAAACGGTCAGGGCTCATTCCCCTAAAGTGTGAGATCACTCAGACTAAAAGTCAAAAAGCCGATTTTTGTGAACTCACTCTGCACCCTGGCTACCTTATAACTCTGAGTGAAGAAGTGAAGCTTTCTGCCTCTAGCATTCTATCTGGCACACAGCAAACACTCAGTTGATAGTGCTTGGCATGCTCATTACTGCTGCATATTTTGCAGGATTGTTGTTGGGGTTTTACATGTCCCAGCCATATTGCTCAGTCTATTGAAATAGCAGCCCTTTATGTTTCAAATGTGACTACAGGAATCACTGGTTGGCAGATGTTCTTTGTACTTGCATATATTGTACACCACTCCACTTTCTATAGAATGAATTTTGTATTTCCTAAAATATACATGTTGGTGCCTACATCTCGATGTGATGGTTTTAAGAGGTGGAATTTTGGGGAGGTGACTAGATAGAAGATGAGGTACTACATGAGGGTAGAAGATAAAGTGATATCCCCCCTCTTCTTCTCACTCTCCTTCCATCCCTCCTTTATTCTCTCTTCCTTTCCCTCTTTCTTGTCAGCAAGAAGGTACCATGTGCAAATTCAGACACTGAATCTACAAGCACCTTGATCTTGGCCTTCAGCCTCCAAAACTTTGGGAAACAGATGTCTGACTTTTTAACCTCCTGCTATTGTGGCCCAAACTGAAGAAAAACTGTAGCCAGATCCTGGTCTTGGGTGTGGGAGGCCAAAGGAAGGGCAAAGATGCTACCAGGAATCGAGCAACGAAGCTTTTGGAGGGTGGCCTGGCAGGGCTGTGAAGTCAGGTCTGGCACAATTAATGTCAAATGAGCTCTCAGAGTCCAAATTTGCTTTTCGAAGGGCTACACTTTACTTCCTCCAGATAATTCCCTATTTATAGAATGATCAGGACCAGTGCCACTTCACTGAAAATCAAACTCAGATAAATGAAAAACAATCACCTTCAGCATTTCATTGTCAAGGTGGGAACAATTTCACTCCATGTGACCCAGGATGGAAGATAACATGTCAGTTTTCCCTGTCATTCTCTTTATTAATCAATTAGGAAACAAACAAACAAAAAAGCCTCAATAAAAATCATATAAAAGGGTTATGAACATCATTCAAATTTGCTATAGTAGTGATTTTCTTTCATTTAGTGCAACTGTTTATTCCATTAAAAGAAAATTAAATTAAATTAAATATGCTACTGTAGTTGCTGAAGAGATCTGGGGATTATACTTCCTAGAAAACTGATCTCCAGGTCTCTGTTATTTGAGCCATCTTAGCATTCTGTCACAGTCCAGTAATGCATGCAGCAACAGGGTTTCCTACAGCCAGCTGCCAGGTGGACACTGGCCACAGGCAGGGAGGGACAACAAAGCTCTCTGGGACCTTCCAGACAAGGGGACCTGGGGAAGCTCCCAGGCACTGGAATTTCTAACAAGTCCCATGGGAATTTGTGGGAGGAAAGACTAGAGCTCTGAACCATTTAATTAACAGCTAAGAAATCAGAGCCCTTCTTGGAATGATCAGAGAAGCACACACCAGCCATCCCATAACCTTCGCTGTTCCTGCATCAGATCTCTCCTGCCCTAACCTTTGCCAAGACCATGGGCACCGAGTGCCCACCCCCACAACACTTGTCTTCTCTCTCCCTGAAAGCTAATTGCTACCTGTCCAAATCCTGCAGACTTGAAAACAGCTAAATATCATCTCTACTCTTTCCTCTGTGTAGCTTTCTTTGAACCTATCAGCTAGAAATAATTTTTTCCATGCCTAGATTTCCATTTAATCTGTCTTTGTTTGCATCACTATTGCTTTCCACGTGGCATTGTGGGATCTGAATACAACTATTTCTCCCTTGCAGCTTTCAGGAAGGAGAACCCACATCAGATTCACCTTTGCACCCTTAAGATTCCACACATGATAGATGCTCTGCTATTCCTCGGAGGAGAAAACAGATAAGAAACAAAAGAACAAAGAAAGGAGAGACAGAACGTGTGTCCTCTCTGCTAACTTTTATAGATCTGTAGTTTGCAAAAACAAGCTGAGCTTGCTCCACAGACCATTAACATTTCTATATCCACACTCAGCCTGCTAATAAAAGCACATGCAGGATTCTTAAAGGCCCTATAAGAAAGGTTTTATATCCTGGCTTTAGCATCGCTGGCATCTGTGGCATCTAAAACCTGAGAAGGCTATTCCTCTGAGGTGTCATTAGCTTTCTGTGTGCCTTCAAAGGCTCAAAGACAATTTGTTGGACTCCTCGAAGAATGCCAGTTTCTTTCTAGCCACCACAAAAATATATCTTAGCTACCACTGGAATTGTCGTTTACTTTCTTTGCCTTCAAAAGCTCTGGGAAAGACACAGCCCTGTGCTATTATTAGCACTGTCGGTTTCCTGTGCAATATCAAAAGAGCCCTCCAAAGTTTCTTTGTGTGTACATCTCTGTGTGTGTGCATAGTGACACGAAGATTATTTTTCTGGTGAAATGCCTTGTCCACAAAGCCAACCCAATTTTTTATCTAATAGCTTCTCAGTGGGGGGAAAAGAAATATCTAGGGAAAATAATCCAAACAGTAACAACCCTTATTTCACCCATGTCAATAAAAAGGGAACAATGATAGCAATGCTCTGAAATTTAAAGTAATATTCACATATATGTTAGAATTTAACATATGTGTGATCTCACAGTGGGGATCAGGACTCAAGTCAACATTTCCATCAAGTAACACCATTAGCCAAGGCATGAGCTCTCCAGGTTCCCTAAACAGTTGTCAGCCTCTATGACAGAATTCTAACAGCCTCTATTCAACCAAGTTGCCAAGGACTCCACACTCTTAAACTCATAGTGTTTCTTACTGGAGGTGCTACCAGCCTCTGTGGCAAGACAATTCTTAGGGTGGGTGCACTGTCCCGCACTCTGCTGAATACTGAATATCTCTCATAATGCCAGTGACATTCCCAGTCATCACAAATACCTGAAAGGCACCTGCAACACCACACACACCCAGTTGCTCACAGGCATACAGAAAATGGCAGCACAAGAATGAGTAGGGAACTATGCACACTCATTCTAAAATCAACATTGCTACTACATATTATATGGTAGCATATAATGGGCTCTACATATATATGTGACACTAGAAAGAAGAAAACAGAGAAAAGAAAAACATGGGGATAGAACAAGTATTTGCCATATGTCAATTCTGTGCAAGCCAAATATACAAAGCTTCACACGACCAGGAAGTTTGGACAAAGATTCAACTAACAATTTTCAAACGTAGAATGTCTTCATTTTCCCTGGTATCAAACCCTTTGCTTTTCTGAGCCTCATGTGGCCCAAGGACAGATGAGTAAAGAAAGAAAATGTAGTGTTGCAGTTAACAGCACCTACAGCTCTCGAATCTGGACAGGTCAACCCACCCCAACCCTCCTCCTCCTGCTGGCCTTCCCCGTCCTCCTCAGGGTCCACATCTTGATGTTCAAGTTCCCCTGAACACAGGCTGTGAGGCATAGGCCAGGGATAGGCATCTGTTCAAGAGTAAAGGAAAGTCAGTGTTTTGAGTCATTTTACCTCATCATTTCACATATTTTTATTTCTTTTTGTTTTCTTAATACCTTGAAAGGTGTGTCCTTTAAATCTCATTTCTAAGGTCAAGTACATTTTTCAAGCCCTCTGAAGCCTATGCCCACTTGCACATCTGTCTCTGTGCTGCCCACGCTACCATCATGACCACCGATAACAGTGTCAAGAGGATCAAGAATGCCTAGATGTGCCCAGGATAAAAGACCCTGCAGCAAGTTCATGTCTGACTGTCACTTAGAAATATTCCCTCAGTCAGCTACTCAGCAAAGGAACAGGTTACTCTGGTTGATGGAGTCTATCCACGTACCACAGAATCTCTATAAAAAGGCTTAAGATACAGTCTTTCTCCTCCAGGGGCTTGCAACTAGAGGAGAAATGATAGCAGAGAAGTTATCACATAGAGGGAAAACTCACATTTGTAAAGGAGATTGAATGTCTTCCTAAACCCTGGTCCTATAGAAAGTCAATTGGAAACATAATAAACATAGCAAGCTCCAGACATGGTTCACTCTCACTTGTGCACTGCACAGTAAGCCTTACCAAAGCATGCTGGGTGCATGAACAGTGGAGATGACACGCAGCACCTCCCAAGAGAAAAAGATTCAAGCAGCATGGAACTTGCTCAGAGAGTCTAAAGGAATCAGACATGATGGAGCAGCCATTTTCCACCCTGGACACTTCCATGCTTGCAATGTCATCATGAGCAGAACTGCCATCTTGCAGTGCCCAGGTTCTGTGTAGCCACTTCTGAGCATGCCTACTAGCTGAGCAAGGAGCATTGCCCCAGTGGTTTTTCCTTAGGAGAATGATAGGTCAGTGAGGTCTGGAAGCTTACTCTCTCTGAGAGAGAGTCAAAAACTCAAACCAGCAAACAGTGATGCCACTTGACTTTGGGCATGTGTATGTTAATATTTTAACCTCACTGGAATTTGGAAAAAGAAACTTATTAAAGTCTCCTGAAAATCACATGGTGACAATGAGCACATATCTGCTGTCTTTCTGTTACCAATTTCACCACTGTCCAGGCAGGTCTATGACTTCCCACAGCCTAAAGAACACTGTTCCTTGTGGGTGGCCCACCTACTTGACCACAAGAGTCATTCTTCTAGAACTTCTGAAAAAATACCTGAAATTCAACAAGACTTGCATGTCCATACTGTAAGGGTAAAAATAATTAGATTTACATATCTGAATTTCTTCACTTGTACTTATTCATATCCTAGCTTTCCTAAATTATTTATTCCTTCTTAACCACAACCTTTAGAATTTTAATAAAGTCAGCTAAGGTAACCCAATCATCCTTATCAACAAATAAATCAAGTGCCTTAATTCCGATCTCATATATTTGTTGATTATTTTGATGTTACATAGTAAGCTTCAGGAAGGATCTTTGAAAGAATTATGTACTTAGTATATCACCACCCACACAATGCATCTGAGTGATTACAGTGTAAGCAACAGCTATTCTTGAGAAGCAAATCTCTCCAGTAAAGTGACCACTATTATAAGCATGGAGTCTGAACCAAGGACAAAAGGGAGTCATCCAAATAAGGAGAGTTAAAATGGCTCTGCATCTGTTTTTTTCTCATCTCATCATATCTTCAAATATGCACACCTTGTTCATTTAGAAAACAAGAAAAGTGCTATAAAGAAAAGAAACAACTTAGGACAGTTACTAAATTAAGAAATTTTAGCATTAGTAGAAAAAAAGTCTAGATAATCACAGAAAATAGTCCACAAAAAGACAATGTCAAGAGTGACCATGAAGACAAAAGTATGAATTCCAGAGACATCTGGTAGCAGGTTCACCACAGTATCATCTACAGTTAGCTCCAGAGGATGGAACATGGGAACAGTTTTACTTTCTGTGCACCTACATTAGAGATTCTCTTTGGGTTCATTCATAGCAAACAGGCATCATTTATCAAAAACATTACAATATTTAAGAGCAAAGAGGACTTTAAACATTATGCCTATTCTGCCCTCTCATCTTCCTCCACTTTGTCTGAGTTGCCACAACTTTGACCTCAGATAAGACTCTTCTCATCAGATAGTATTTGTTAGTTCTTAGATATAAATTAGTTGTCAATAATTATTATAAGAACCTTGGACTCTTGTTCAGGGGATAATTTTCAATGTATAGAATACAAGTAGCATAATTTTCTGTTTTCCTTTGTTTCCTTTCATAAATAAGTGAAGACAGAGCCTTGCTCCAAACCTGGTTAATTTTATAAGGAACTTTGACCTTTAACATCTGTGATTAATATTGTATCATAAAAGCTGTGGGCAGTTGTAATAGTTGGCATATTGTGTCAACCTGAGAAATTTAGAAGCTTAACTAAGCAATTCAGCACGGCTCCGGCATCCTCACTTTATAAGCATCCTCATCTTGTGCAAGAGGAGGGCATAAAAATGGTGTAAGTGCTACACCTACCCCAGGATGGGTAGCCTGCTTACAATACAAGGGAGTAAAAGAGGCTTGCTCCCTCCCCTCTTTGCTCTTATTGCTTTTTCTTCTGCCACCCTGAACTGTTACTCCTCTGTCATGTCATTCTGTCTTAGAGCCAGCTGACTATGGACTGAAACCTCCTCAAACTATGAGCTAAATAAAACTTTCCTTTCTTAACTTGGGGCATCTGGTATTTTGTCTCAGCAATAAGAGGAAAGTGATTAAGACAGTGGTCTTCTGACAGAGATGCTGGTTTTGTCTTACTATAAGATGGCCAAGTCATCTGACAGAAGAAGACACATAGCTATAGATATGCTCACAGCATAGTTGTAATGATAGGTACGGACATCAGCTCCCACAAATGAACTTCTTGTCATTGTTAAAAGCCAGCAGAGATTAAGATACTGAATTCTGTATTGTGCCACACTTCCATGGGCCAACTGGCAACTAAAAGTGTTGAGAGAGGAAGAATTTTCCCTAGGCTTCCAAGTGATTATGACAGAAGCACAGAAAATGTTTCTATCATTTAAGGCGAGGCAATGGGACCCTCTGCCTTCAGGACCAAGATAAAGCTCATTAGCCTGCCTGATGAGCTTAGCTCTGAATGTCCTCAGCCTCATTCCCTCCATGCTCCAGGTGTCTCTCCCATCCAGCAATAGTCGGCCCATCCAAACTGCTCTCTCTGAACTTGGTGCCACACATGGGTCATTCCCAGTCCTGATCACCCCCTCTCACCATTCCTCCTCTGCAAAGCTATCTTCTGCCCCTCCTACAGAGCTCAGTCAAATCTTTGACTATCCAGGTTCACTTTGCTGTCAAGCTTTACAGGTATAATCATGACACTCTGCCAAAATCTCCCTCAGCCTTCTCTAATAGCCTGAGATGCACACACAGAATGAACACACTATGTGTTTTTGAAAGATTGAGTGATGTCACTGAATTAGTGACCTTTCCTACTCAGGAATGACAGTTACCACTAGCTCAGATTTCTAAACATATGTCCCCAGCAGCACCAGATTCAGCAGTCATCTCAGAATGAGAGATGGAATATCATCAGCTCTCTGCGTAGATGGACTCAGCACAGGGACCCACTTGGTTTAAAGGGGATGGAAACTGGAACCAGAAAAGATAGGTACTTGGCTGGCAGGGAGTAGGAGGCAGAGAAAAGACAGTCTTCCTCACAAATTAAGTAACATCTAACTCCCTCCTGCACAACAAATGTACCACAGATGAAATTAAAGAATAAGCTAAAAATATCTACAATTAAACAAAAATAAAGATATACCATACCAGAATCTGTGAGACACAATAAAAGCAGCCTTAAGGGGGAAATTTATAGTGGTGGATCCTCACATCAGAAAAATAGAATTAGCAGGGTGTGGTGGCGCATGACCATAATCCCAGCACTTGGGAGGCTGAGGCAAGAGGATCAGGGCAAGTTCAACACCAACCTGGGTTACAAAAGTGAGCTTAAGGCCAGCCTGAACTTCATAGTGAGATCCTGTCTCAAAAAGACAAAAAGAAAAGAAAAGGAAAGGAAAACAGAATGAACAAAAATAAACAACCTAATGCTGTACCTCAAGCTTCTATAAAAAGAAGAGCAAGTCAAGAGCAAAGCCCATACAAGAGAGGAAATAATAAAGATCAGAGCAGAAATTAATGCAATTAAGACTAAGATAACAATAAAAAGAATTAATGAATTAAAGGGTTGGTTCTTTGAAAGAATAAATAAAATTGACATATACATAGCTATCCTTATCTAAAAAAGGAAAGAAAAGAACTCGAATCCATGAGGAATGAAAAAGGTGAAATTTCCGTGGAAATTCAGAAGATTATCAGTATCTACTTTAAAAATCTTTACTTGCAAAAAGATACAGAAGAAATGGACAGATTTATAGAAATATATGGATTATCAAAGCTGAATCAAGAGGATATAAAAATTCTGAACGACCCGCAGTCAGTTAATGAAGTTGAAAATATAATTAAAAACCTACCAACAAAGAAAAGCCCAGGTCCTAATGGATTCACAGCTGAATTCTAAAAGAAATTAGAGAAGATTTAATTCCAGCACTCCCCAAACTCTTCAACGAAATTGAAAGGGAAGCAACATTCCCTGTTATGGTTTATGTCTACTTGTACCCACAAAGCCTCATGCAGTCATAGGACAGGGACTTCTAGAGTTTGAAATTAACTCACGATCCACTGGGATTATAGGTGATCCACTGGGATTATAGGTGATCCACTGGGATTATAGGTTCTTAGTACCGCTGGGTTTATGGGTGTGAGTGCTACACCCAACCTGGGGCAGAGAGGCTGAATGTAACATAAGTGAGATAGAGAGACAGACTATCTCTGTTGCCATTGTTGCTGTTCTGCTGCCATGAACTGCTGTTCTCTGCCATGTCACATTCTGTCTTGGAGCCAGCCAAGTATGGACTGAAATCTTCAGTAACTGTGAGCAGAATAAACCTTTCCTTCCTTCATTTTGGGTGTCAGCAACAAGAGTAACTGAGACACTAACTTCACTACCTTGATACCAAAACCAGAGAAAGACCCAACCAAAAAAGAGAACTACACACCTATCTCCCCAGTGAACATAGAGGCAAAACTCCTCAGTTAAATACTAGCAAACAGAATGTAGCAAATTGTCAAGAAGATTATATACCATGACCAAGAGTGAAAAGGAAACCTACAAATTGTGGGGGAGGGGAGAGAATTAGCCAATTATACCGCAAATGACTTCTATCTAGAACATATAAAGAATTGAAAAAAAAAATCATACTCCCAAATTGAAAGACCCAATACAAAAATTGGTCTCGAAGATAAATACACATTTCTCAGATGAAGAAATACAAATAGCAGATAAATATATGAAAAAAATGTTCAACACTATTAGTTATTTGAAAGATGCAAATTAAACAACATTGAGATTCCATCTCACTCAAGATAGAATGGCTATCACCAAGAAGTCAACCAATAACAAATGCTAGAGAGGTTGTGAAGGGACCCTTCTCCACTGTAGGCAGGAACACAAACTGGTGTAATCACTGTGGAAATCAGTGTGGAGATTCCTCAAAAAGCTATTCCCCTTCTGGGTACCTTCCCAGAAGAATTAAAAATGTCATACCATGGCGATATGTGCATACCCATGTTATAGCAGCAGTTTGTCATAGCTAACACTTGGAAACAACCAAAATACCCATCAACTGAGGAATGGATAAAAAAAGATGCTTGTTGTTGTTGTTGCTTGTTTTTTTATGTATTTAGTACAGGGTCTACAAGGTGATTCTCCTGGTTTCAGCCTCCCAAATGCTGGGATTATAGTCACAGGCCACCATGACCCATCTCAATGACCATCTCAGTTTGCACTGGGGGTGGGGCTTGCGCAGCACACCAGGGATCGAACCCCAGCCACTGTGATCTGTCTAAGTAGGTGCTTTAATCTGCTGAGCTATCTGACTGGCCCTAGGATGTGGTATTTTTATACAACTGAATACTACTCAGACACAAAGGATAAATATGAGACTTTTATTGGTTAATATTGGTAACTTGAGAACGTACTTATAAATGAAATAAGTCAGATTCACATGTATATAAACATCACATTGTCTCCCTGATGTGAAACACTCAAAAAAGTAAATAAGGCCTAGAATGTGTAATACGTGTTGTGAAATGGGAATATCTTAAATGGAAAAAAGAGCTAGGAGGAAGAAAGAGGAAAGGAAGGCAGGAAAAAGGGAAAAAATACAAGGTAGCTATATTATTAGTGTCTGTTAGTTCATGGAAAAGGATGGTTCGTGCTAACATCAATTGGAGAATTCTTTATGCCCATATCTTGAACTCTGAGTAGCTACCTTGACAATAACAACATGCAATATATTGACTACTGTTATTCTCCTATTAATTTATTATGAAATTTTTTACCTTTTTCAATAAAATTTTTTAAAAAAGAAAGTCTTCCGTGCAACCAAGAGCCTGAAAACCCCTCAAACTGCCCTGCAGTCTTCAAAGGAAGCACCTGGTAACCTTCACATATCCTACAGGGTTCAAGCACAATTACTGAACTCACTCTGAAGACATAGAAGGTGTGCATAGTTCACCTTCTGAAGTCACTAATAATAAACATACGGCAACAAGCACTTCATCGAGTAGACCAAAGTGACAAACTGCACCAAAGATACCTAGTTCAAATTGCATACTTTCTTTCAGTCTTACAAGTTAATGTCTCTATTTAATCATACAATGAATTATCTTCCAAAATAATAAATGTTCAACACCTCTCTAAATAATAAAGTACATTTTCCCTAGCACATAAACCAATAACTCTACTTTTATACTAGATCTGATGTGAAATTACATGTTATGAATTATTCATGTCATCCAATTTAATTCAATTATTTTTACTGAATTCATATCTAATCCATAAAAATGTTTAACTTAATCCACAAAAAAATCATGTCTGCAGCCTTCAGTAACAGATTTCCTGAAAAATTTCAGGAAAGATAAGTGGGTATTTGGTTTGAAATAGCACAGCATATTATAATTGCAATGATGAACATAATTTTAACTATTTAACCTTATATCCTATTCTATTTACTGACTGGTGTCTTGTAAAAGAAAGCTTATTTAATATCAAAGCACAATCACAGGAGAAAGAAGTGAGTTGTAGCTCCAATTATGGGACCAGAGCCTCTTAGATTTTCTGTAAGATTCATAGCAGATGCCAGCAGATGCCCTGCTAATGGAAGCAGTCTCGTGCTTAGTGAATAGCACAGATTTTGTTTTTATGGGAGGAGAAATATGATTTGCCCCAAAGAAGTCAAAACAGGAAAAACCAGGATTCCCCTCTCCTTAGAGAAAAGCACTTTGGGCCATGTTATCACACTGTCCTCCACTTCTCAGGCTTTCTCTTACCTGCACTGTGTCCCTGGAAACATGAGTACACTCTTTGATGGTTTTGCCACTTGTCTTCCCACCCACCTGTCCAACTCAAACTCTGGGGTAGTCACAATGTCCTTAGAATAGACTTTTATAACTCTATGTCTTCCAACCACTTCACTTGCCCCACTCACCACTAGCCCACCTACACTGGATGCCCTTACCCGTGGAGCTAAGGCAAAAGAATCAGTCTCAGACATAGCCTCCCTGGGTCCTTCCCATCACACATGTTCTCTGCCCATGTCCAGCTCCAGGCCCAGCCCTCCTCTATTCTCTAAATCTACTTGCATTCCTAATGAGACTACACTGCATGATTCTTCTTCTTTCTTAACAGTGCAGAGGAGATATAGATAGATATATAGATATGGATTTGGATAGAGATAGAGAGATAGAGATGGAGATGGAGATGGAGACAGAGACTGTCTTAGTTACTTTTACTCGTTGCTGGGACAAATACCCGACACTCAAAATGAAGGAAGGAAAGGTTTATTTAGCTCACAGTTGCTGGAGGTTTCAGTCCATATTCGGCCGGTCCAAGGCTGAGTGGAACAGAGCAGAGGGCATCCAGTTCATGGTGGCAGAACAACCAACTCAACCAACTCACCGGAGCAGAGAGT
>PVKN010007659.1:0-26288 GCA_004027915.1 Capromys pilorides | reverse complement strand
TTCATAATATCTATTATTCATTTTGGATCCTACTTATTTTCTCAGTCTTTTATACTAGAGAGACAATATGGTGTTTGCATATGGGAGTCCTCTGATCTATTTCACTTATGAGTACGTACTCAAGTTGCATTTATTTACCTAAGAAAGCCTCAAATTTATCCATTTTATGGCTGAGTAGTAATCCATGGTATAAAAATACCATGTCCTTTTTATCTATTTCTCAGGTGGTAGACATTTGAGTTATTGCTAAGATTTAGCCATTATAAATTGTGCTGCAGTGAACATGGGTACACACATGTCATTGTGGCATGATGCTTTTAATTCTTTTGAGTAAATACCCAGGAGAGGACTAGCTGGTCAAATAGAATCTCTAATACTAGTTTCTGGAGGAATCTCCACATTGATTTCCGTAGTGATGACACCAGTCTACACTTCCATCAACAGTGGAAAAGGGTTCCCCTTACTCCACATCTCCTCTGATATTTGTCATTGATTGACATCTTAACAATAGTCATTTTTTTCTGGGGCTAGATATAATCTCAGTATTGTTTTAATTTGCATTTCTTAAGTAATCAATACTGTTAATTTTGTTTTATATATTTATTTTCCATTTGTATTTCAACATCTGATAACTATGTGTTCATCTCAGATGCCCATGGGGCTTGAGCTTTACAACTCTATATATTCTAGATAGAAGTCCTTTGTCTGAGTGAGAGTTGGCTAAAATGTTTTTCCAGTTTGTGTATTGTCTTGTCACTCTGTTGGTGATGTTGTTAGATGTATCAAAACTGTTCAATAAGATAAGATCTTAGTTTTTGATTGTTTATAATATTTCCCTTGCAGTTTGGGTTTTGTTCATGAGCCCTCTGTCTAACCCTATCATTTCAAGATTTCCATCTAATTCTCTTCCAGTAGATTTAGAATTTTTGTTTTAATATCTGGATCTGTGACCATTTTGACTTTATTTTAGTGTATGGTGACAGATATGGGTCTAATTTTTGGCTGCAGCATATAGAAAGCCAGTTTTTCCAGCATTACTTATTAAAGAAGCTATGTTTCATCGTGTCAACTTGTTTGGGCCCTTGTCAAAGGTAAGATGCCTGAGTGTGTTTTCAGCTGTGTGTGTATTTTCTAATCTGTTCTACTGATTCTCATGACTGTATTTTTCTTGTTTTTGCCAGTACCATGCTAATTTTATCCCAGTAATTTTGAAGCATAATGTCAAGTCAGAGATCATGATGACTCCTGCCTTGCCTTTGTTGTCCAAGATTGCCTTCACTATTCTAGGTCATTCCTGTTTCCAAGAGCATTTTATCAATGTTTTCTCTAGATCTGCAAGGTATGCTAATGTGTTTTGTTTGGGATTACATTAAATCTGTATAATAGTTTTGGAAGTATGGTGACTTTCACAATGCTGGCTCTTCCTATCCACAAACAAAGGATATCTTTCTATTTTCTGATATCCTCTTTAATCTCCTTTTTGAGTACTGTAATTTTCAATGTATAAATCTTTTACTTCCTTGGTTAGATTGTTTCCTAAGTATTTCACCTTTTGATGCTATTGTGAAGGGTTTGTCTCCCCAATTTCCCTTGCAGTGAGTTTGTTGTTTGTGTATAGAATTCCACTGACTTTGTATCCAGCACTGATACTGCATTTGCTTATGAAATCTAGAAATCTTTTGGTGGAGTTTTTGGAGTCTTCCTTGTAGAGTATCATGTCATATGCAAATAATGATTATTTATCTTTTTCCTTTCCTATCCTTATTTTTTATTTCTCTCTCTTATTTAATTGTTCTGGTTAATGTTTCTAGAACTACAGTAGTCCCTCACTATTACATTGTTCAACTTTCACGGACTCACTGTTTTGCAGGTCAGATTTTTCACTATATCACAGGATTTTGAAGTACCATAGGGTATACATGTATTATTAAAATTACATTGCTTTATGAGCTTAGAAATTGGTTAAGAACATTAGAAGTGTTTTTAAAAGTGTGGGAAAGGTTTATAAGAGTATGAGAAGGATTTATAAAGCCTTTATATATATTAATATGCAATATATAGTATATATAATATATATGATAATATATTATATATAATATATATATACACACACTAAGATAAATATAATGTCGCTACTTCACTGATTTTACATGGGTAACCTCCATGATAAGTGAAGGATGACTGTATCTTAAATAGGATTGGTGACAGTGGACATCCTTGTCCTGCTCCTGATTTTAGAGTGAAAATTATGACTTTTTGTCTATTTAGTATGATGTTGGCTGTTGGTTTGTCACAGATGGCTTTATTAGATTGAGATAAATACTACATACTTGAATTTTCTGCAGGGTCATTTTTACCGTGAATGAGTGCTGGACTTTATCAAAAGCTTTTTCTGCATTTGTTGACATAATCATGCAATCATTTTATCTTTGGCTCTGTTGAGATGGTGTATTATATTTATAGATTTGAGTGTGTTGAAACATCCCTGCATTTCTAGGATGAATTCAACTTGGTCATAGTGTATAATCTTGATGATATCTTGATGATTTGCTGCATTCTATTCTCCAGAACCTCACAGAGGATTTCTTCATCTATGTTTATGAGGTTGATTACCCTATAGTTCTCTTTTTTTGGTTTGATCTAAGTTAGAGCATCAAGCGCAACTTAGAAACTGAAAAACTGTGGTAAGAATTGATTTTATATTTAGATTATAGGAGCAAAGTCTTTAGTTATATACAAAATCAATCATAAATTAGTAGCTTGTATAAAAGGTGTTTCCTCTTGGTAGAGTGGTTTTACCCTGTGGTGGGGATATTTAGGGAGGATAGTGTATAAAACAAAGAGAACTGGAAAGGAAGTAAAAACAAGGCTGGAGGATAAGGGATGATCACACAAGGTTTTGGAAATTAGAGAAGGGGACAGAAAAGAAAGAGTGAGGGAATATTAAAGGAATTATTTAGACTTGGACTCTGGATACCTGGGGGATGGGATTAGTTTTTGGTTGCTGGAGTTCTGGCCAGCCATTTAGAAAAGATGGAAAGAGAAAAAGAGAATTATAAGAAAAGAAGAAAAAAAATCAAGAAAAGAAAAAAGAAATGGAAAAAAAGTAAGATATAAACAAAAATAAAGCAAGGTAAAATTAAATTAAATTAAAAAGTGTGTGCCACCCCCTCACTGGCTTCTAGTCTCTGGGTCTTTGACCCTAAACATAGTACTGGTTCACTTAACATACCATCTATTCGTGTTTCAGACATTTCCAACCCATCTAGTCTGGCCTGTCTATGCGGTGCACCCTAGTCAGGGTCCTACTGAGTGACTGGCATTCCTCCGGTCACCTGGTACAGGAGGAGGGGCCAGTCACCTGGATTCCTCCAATGGGGTAGCTTAACAAGTCCTGGATTCAATATTTCCATAATCTTTGGGCCACTCCTCTGTCTAGTTGTGCTGTCCAGGGTTGATGTAGGAAGAGAGAAACAAGGACTTAGACTCCTTTCCAAGTCACATTGTCTTGGGACCATGACGTGATAGAACCTTTAAAGGTAGAATCTAGTGAGAAGTGATTAGGTCACAGAGAGTGTGAAGGAATTGAAGTAGATCTCTTTACGTCATAAAATAATGTTTTACAAATATTTATTATTATTATCATCATTATTATTATTACTCAAGAACTTGGACCACATTCTGATGCTTCTTTAGCTTATAGTCTTCAAAACAGTTATATTCTAAGAATCCTCTCCAATCTCCTTTCAACTGCTGATATTTATCCTGTCATTACTGACCACTCCCCTCACCCAAATTTGGAAACCATATTCTTGCCCCTAGGAATCAAGGGCGTTTCCTTATAGAGCTTTGCTGAACTATCATTCCAAGCTCTTATGTCTCCTAGAGCCCGTGTCTTCAGTTGCCCCAGGAAGGACTACCCTCACACCCCCACCAACATTGTCCTATCCCCTCTGGGCTTGTTCCCAGCATCCTTCTCCTCTGTACTTAGGTAGGTGAGGGATGAAGAGCAGCTGTGTGCACTGCCAGGCCTGGGCACACTGAGACTTGTTTGTGTATTTCCACTTTCATGCTTCAGCGGCTGTTGCCCCTGACTCATCAGTTAGTTAACAAACTCCAGAACTATTCCTCTCCTGTGACACTTCATCAACCAGCCTATCTAGCCATGGAGAGCATGTTCTCTGTGGAGACATGCTGTGGAGAACTTGCTTATCTATTTCTCTATGCTTCTCTTCTCTCTTTCTCATTGCTCCAAGAGCCACTCAAGGCTGAAAGCACTGTTTTCTTTGTCTGCAGTGCACCTACATATCTGCATATGCATATGTTTGCTTGTGTGGGTATAAAATTTTGCTCAGCATGGGGGGCATCGTGAACAATCTGGCTGGCTGATCATGAAAGTTATTATTATTTTTTAATCCTAATAACTTACATTTACTGAACAGTTGATTTAAGTCATGAGGTCATCTAAACAGTTTGTGTAGACTAATTTGTGGAATGCTAACAACAACATTAAGAAAGCAGGTGTTTTTCTTTTTTAAGCTGAAGAGACTGTAGCTCAGAGAATAACTTCCCCATGACATAGGAGTGATATCAAAAGCCTGGAAATCTCCAAAAACTGTCCTTCATCAGTGCCTCTCACACTTTTTGGTACATATCAATCATCTTAAGACCTTGTTAAAATGAACTTGCTGACTCAGTTACCTTGGGCTAGGGTAAGAATCAGCATTCCTAAGACGCTCTCCTGTAGTGTTCCTGCTGCTCTACTGAGCACACGTTTTTAAGACCTGTTGATCTTAGTCAGTTCCTCTGGACTGTTAGGTTGATTGCAAGCTGTTCAGTGAATTTCTTTCCATATATATTAATCATCTGTCATCTTTAAAGTGTACACTCTCTGACTTTGCCCTGAGCCTACTAAATCAGGAAAGGCCTACGTATATGTAATATTGCATGGATTCTTGCTGTTTTGCTGTTAACCACGTAGCATGGAAGCACTAAAGATGGTCCTCATGACATTTGGGTACTCAGAGTCAGTCCTACTAAAACTATAACATCAAAGGAGTTGCCTGAGGGTCTAATCAAAATGAAGATTCTGACTCAGGGATTCTGGCAGTAGCCTGATATTATGCATTTCTACTACTGTCATCACTCAGTATCCACAGGGGAACAGGCTCACAATCCCCCATGGGTGCCAATATCTACAGATGTTCACACAGTGTGGTATTTCTGTATAATCTATACATATCCTCCTGCATTCTTTAAATCAGCTCTGGATTATTTACATAATGTATACATTTATGTAAGTCAGTGTTATACAAATGATTGTAATATTGTGTTGCTTAGGGAAGAATGGCACGAAAACAATTTCTGTATGTGTTCAATACAGGTGCAAATACCTATTATTTTTATTTATCTATTTAATTTTCATTTATGTATTTGGCATAGGGCCTCACTACGCAGCTCAAACTCATAGTGATTCTCCTGTTTCAGCCTCGCCAGCCCTGGGATTATAGGTGTGCACCACCACACCCCGTTTCAGTGCCCAGTTTGGCAGGACCGGCACAGCCACAGTATTGACACTTTGAACCGGGTGTTTATGCTTGCCAGGCAGGCACTTAGACCACTGAGATATCTCCCTGGTCATACAAATTCCTATTAGAATGTTTTTCAGTCTGGTTGGTTGGATCACCAAGTTCAGAATCTGCAAATATGGAGGGATGACGTTATTCTCACTCTCGGGTATGACCAATGTTACCAACCTCACTTAGAACAGCAAAGCTCGTGAGAGTCACCGTCTGCTTTGGAAGCTCCCAGAACACTCACAGTACACATGTACACATTGCAGTGTTCTAAACAAGGATGCTACTGAGGTGGCTTCAATGCCCTCCCTGCTGCAATCCTCAAGGAAGGCTCCATACAAGAGATGCCACTTGAGATCTCAGAAGGTGAAAAGGATTTTGTGTAATAGAAATGTGCAAAGAGAAGGGCTATTGTTAGGGAACTCCCCAAAGTCACCTAGTGTGATTAAGGTCTAGCTGTGATGTGATAAAAACAAAAAAAAAAGGAAGAAAGCCCAAAATGATTGGCTGCCAGAGTGTTCACAGCTTTAAACATTAGAATGAAAAGCTCCAATTTTATAACATGGATTGTGGAGACATATGCAAGTTTCATCAGCAGGAAAACAATGTCTCTATAATCAGAACCTGGTTCCCACAAAAAAGTAGATAGGGTTCCCTGATTGCCCATCTTTTTCATGACCACAAGATTGTTATCTCAAGACCAAGAGACGCCGGGAAGACTGGGGGCCCTGGAAATAAACACTGCGGACCCATATTTTGAAACTGGCAGCTCATCTTCCTTGAAAGAGGACTGTTCACTGGTGTTTTTTGAGAAATTATCTGAGGGAGGAAGAACAACAAGATTTCCACTTGCAGAGAGCAAAGCTGCCTCACATGTTCCAGTAAGTAATATTCTCCATACCACAATGAACAGAAAAATGTGCGTGATGGAATGAAAATCCCTACAGCCTGACTACCCGTGGGCAGCCTCAGTTACTATGGAAAATTCCTGATTAAAGTCAGCAAAAGAATTTCCTAGCTAGCGACTATTATTAATCGGAGCTTCAGCCTTGTGCTGACATTCAAGATTGGGTTCTTTAATATGTCATTGCACAAGCAGGTGATTAAGCTCTTATGTTTTTTAAAAGCAAAGAGAATGCACCCACCTTTGCCAGGCTGACTACCCTTTTTAATAACCCACGCGGTCCTGCTCAGTTAGCATGAGAACAAAACTGCAACCATGAAATTATTTTAACAAGACCATAAAGAAAAACAATTTGCTTGAGTGATGTTTAGGGAGACAGGGGGAACCCACCATCTCTCTAAACTAATTAAACTGTACTATATGTCCTTGTGTAGTTCCTGACATTTTTCTGGTTCATTCAGCTTGAACAGTTGCATGAGGATCAGCGCCAAGCTCCCAAATGGCTAACCCAGAACAAAAGCAGTGTCCCCGGGGAATTCTTGAGCATCCAGCAAATTGAGGGAAAGTTATTTGGACTTAATCAATGTGCTTCAGTGGGAATCACATCTTGTCTCATAGAGAAAATGGAAAACAGGGAATCCCTGCTTGCATTCCGGCTCAGAATGAAGTAGAAAGTAATGTGGACCTTGCTATGGTCTTTACTTTTATTTTTAATGAAATCACACCCTATTTGGATAAAGCTTCTCATTTCTTCTTATTGACAATGGCTTCTCATTTCTTATCCCTCCCTCTGCATCACATTCTAATTTATGCCTTTCCCACTCACACTATTACTGGAAGCCACTGGCAGTTTTCTGCACATCTTTTACAGGCAAATGTTCTATTCTAAGCCTGGTAGAGGCAAGACATTGATGAATGGCTGGGAATTTTGGTTTCTGGAAAGATGAGCCTTCATTTAAGCTGAAGGGACCTTTGGGTGTTAGTCAGACTCTCACTGAAGTCAAACTAAGAAACATAATGTGTATCTGCAACAGAGCACAGTGCTGTATGTGTCAGACACGACCCCCCACCCTGCAGAGAAATATCCCTCAGCAGAATGAGAACAAATATCATAGCTGTACACTCCTTCAAGCTGATGTTTCTCAACCCCTTGGACTTTCAAGAAAATGCTTTTTTGATAAAGCTCCTTAACACTGAGGAGGCAATCCCTTAAATCCCAAAGACCTGTGGCGTACAGATAAAGCATACAATTCATTTCCATTTAAAGTGGTATATAGTGAGCACCTGCCACGTATAAGATAGCAATGGGGCACCATCCTTCGGATGAACAAGATGAAACTGATAGAGGTGCTTCCTGATTTCAAGGAAATTAGACTGTCTTCATTTAAGTGAGGAATTGGTGTGATGAATGGCAGTGCTGCTCATAGCGATAAGCCCTAATATTTTCATTATCCACCATGATATGCAAAGTGCATGCATATATGCAGAAATACATACACAGCTACCAGGCTGTTCTCACCTCCTGGCAGTGGATGTTGGTTGACTCACACTGCTGTCCTACTGGCTTAATCTACAGTGGGGGAAAAAAGACGGCTGGCTTCATGGTGTATTATTGAGGTGAAAATAGCCAGGTGATTACCCAAGAAAGTATGAGCTTTTAGTGGGCTGAGAGCTTGTCAAATGAGAGACAAAAATGCCCACTTTTCCAGAACATTGAGAGGCATCTCCAAGATAAAATACCCATCCCAACACTGGGGACATGGCCACTTCTCAACTGCTGTCCTACTCCTTTCCCTAATTTAATGTATGCTTACTCCAATCTGTATGTGCTTTGTACAAAGGTGGTGGCTGTGCTGCAGCTTTAGCATGCTGTCTCCTACTCATGTCTCCTGTCCAGTACCATTGTACATCCTGTCTTTCTAGACCTGCATGAAAGATGTTGTTTTCCTCTTTACAGAAGTGCTCCCTAGCCATTTTTATGGAGGAGGGGATTCTGGGAACAGAAGGAAAGCTGCCAAGAAGAGAAGCAACTCAAGTTGGGCTATGTCCTGTTTTGAAAGCCAGGGATGCTTGTTTGTGATCAGGATGGGTAGCAGAAGCTTGGGAAAAATAGTTACAAATCCCTCAGGCATACAAAGATGGCTCTGACTGGCAGTGTGGTCTTGAGGCTGCACATATCTCCATATGTTATCATTAAATTCTGTTGAGGGTGCATTTTTAAAGAAAGCACTCTCTTTCCAGGGAGTTGCATTTTCCTAAAATCCTAGGTGCCAGAAGAGCATGCTGATCTGATCTGGAGTAGCAAAGGGAGCCTATAAGTGTTACTCATCTTTCTCTGTTCTCGTGACTTAGCTGGAGAGATCTCATTGTTCATGACCTCAGATCACCAGAAGTACAATGTTTGGCCTTCAATTTTTTAAAAAATTATTTAGTATAGAGTCTATAGGGTCTCACTACACAGAGCTGCCTAAGTAGGTGCTTTAATCTGCTGAGCTATCTGGCCGGCCCTTGGTCTTCATTTGGATGACACCATAACCACCCTCATTCTAGCTGTCATTGCCTCTTGACTGAATGCCTGCAATGGTCTCAGAATAGCTGCTCTCCCCACTTACCCTTGACTTCCTGAAATTCTCAGTCCTTGCAGAAGTAAGGATTGTCCTTTCAGAATGACATGATGCAGGTCCAATCAGTCAGAATGTGACACTCCATGGTGATAATTTAAGCTATGGAATAAGTGTAACTCATTTATTAAACACTCACTGTGTTACAGTCATGGAACAAAACACTTAACAGCCAGTGTGTCACTTGAGCCTCTCATTACCCTTTGGGGTCTGTATTCTTATTGTTAGAGGGGACAAACAACTTGACAAAGGAACCTAATGTGATTGCCAGCAGAATGTGAACTCAACTCTTTATCTTTCCAGAGCCCAAAGCTTATACTTAAGTGTAAATATAAACATGAAACACTCATTTGGTGTTTTCTCTCAACAACAAGATTTTAAATTTTTAACTATTTACCTTCATGTTACCCCAGGAATTTGGGCAAGCCATGAAAGGTAGGGACCTGCCAAACAGCTTGGCTACCTAAAGCTTAGTGAGATTATCCTCTTTTCCTTCCAGTTATTATTGTGAAGGCAATATATTTGTTTCCTTACAGTACTAGGTTATTTCTTTTTCTTTCCTGAATAAAAATCTACCATATCATAGTAATCTACTGCATCTTGGTAGATCAGTCAGTTTCTTTCTCTAAAATCGATGTAGACATATTTGTGCATTCATCCTAGAATGAAGTCTGCAATTTTTTTGTGTGTGAAAGAAATGGACTTTGTTACCATTTATTTATTTTCTTAGTATAAGTAACAAAAAAGGAAGAGTCCCATTGTGCCCTTGATCTGGGTCAGGAGGATCAGTGTTCAGAGCTCTGTGATGTCCCACCCGGCACAAGAACTGACTAAATTCATCAGTCAATGGGACTGTTGGGGCTCAGAAAATGAACCCCGAAATGAACTCCTCTACAGCAAAGCTGCTTTCAGATCTTCTCCTGCCCTCCTCTCTTTTGCCTCTGATTGTATCTTGAGGAAATCTATGGATACTAGAGTTTCTCTTCCCCAGTGCGGAACACAAAAACTAGAACTCCCCTGAAAGCCAGTCATAAAACCTAAAACCATCACTATAATGTTCTACTACCTTTCTGTAGAATGGCTGGCCATAAGAAATCAAGACCCTTATCCCAAAGGAGTCCTGCCTCATACAGAGAGGAAGAAATGAGAAGAATCGAAATGAACAGGCCTGGCTGGTTCTCCCACTTGGTCTATTTGCATTAGCTCAGATCCAGTTTTCCAGTAGTATTTCTTCATGGCTGTGCTTGCTTCACTGAAGTGAAGCATAAAATTGGGCAGTTCACCTAGGGTCTCTGGGTCTTCATTCCAAAAGCTTTTTGTCCATGTAAAATTTTGATCGAATCAATAGTCATTTGTCAACTGTTCTTTTGTTACAGGGGTGTTGGCTATGGCCTTTATGATGGACAGGACATGATAATTGCCCTTCCTTCCCTACAGTTTGGCCTTAGAGGGACAATCCCATGCTTTAGGTCTGGTGGGGAGCTGTGCTCATTTAGGTCACATATTCAGTACAGTGCCTGAAACATACTAAACACTCAGTGAATTATAGCTGTTTTGTTCATTTTTATACTGAGAGGATGTGACTCTAAAAGTCTTGATTATAGAATTAATTAGTATGTATTTCTAAATCCAAACACACGTGGCTGATATATAAGCAGCTCAGGCCTCCTTCTTCCTTATGTCTCTACTTCTCTCATAAAATGATTTCTAATACAACTGATTTTACCCACCGTGAGCTACTTAGTGTAGTGAAAATCCCAAGGACAGAAAGCGGAATGGCGCTTGCCAGGGGCTGCAGAAGAAAAAACCAGAAGCTACTGTTCAGTGGGTGTCGAGTTTCAGTTTTAGAACATGAGAAGAGTCCTGGAGCTAGACAGCAGTAATATTTGCACAACCATATGAATGTATTGAATGCTATTGAATTACATGTTTAAGAATGATTACAATGGTAAAGTTTATGCTTATGTATTTTGCCATAAGAAAAGAAATTGAAAATGATTCGTTGGATTTTCCAGATTATAAATTCTACATTTATGTATTCTAGAAAACTTAGAAAATTCAGAAGAATAATGAGAAATCATTTATATTCCCCACCAGCTGCCTAGAGGAGATACTGTGATCAATGACATAGTATTTTCCTCAAAATCATTTTCTATGTATATGTATGTTTTTAACAGTAGGTACTATTTTCTTGTGTTCATAGAAAATTAACACTTTAAGTCCCCAAGACATTAGTTTACTTTTCCTTGTATAATGCCCTCATATTGTTACCACATTTCAAGCATCATCACGCTCTAGCCACTAGGAAGCTCAAAAGGCAAACACGTGTCTTAATTTTTATAAAAACCTCGAATCTTTCATAGTCTTTTAAATGTTTTAACTTCCTTCCTGGATTTGATCTAGTAAATCTATTCCATTTTTTTTTCTATATTTAGTACAGAGTCCACATGGTCTCATTATTTAGATTGGGACATAGTGATCCACCTGTGTTCAGCCTCCCTAGAGCTTGGATCACAGGCATGCACTACCACACCCAGTCTCAATTTCAGTCTCAGCACATACTGGGGGCTGGGATGGGCCAGCTCGGCATGGCTCAGCACACTGGGGACCAGAGGTTGAACTCCAGCTGCAGCGCTCTATCTAAGCAGGCGCTTTAGTCCACTGACCTTCTGGCAGGCCCATTCTATTCCTAATCCTGGTTTGTTCTCCTTTTTCTACTTTTACTGTTTTCTGTTTATTATAGTGTGTTAGTAGATTGCACTATTGCACATACATGATTTTATTTATTATTATAGGCTACACATGGAGAAGAGTCAATTATAGATAGCCATTGGGAGGTGGTTTATTAAATATTACGTTTTTAAAAACTGTAACAATCATAATCTGGTGGATCCAGGTGATGTTGAATTGAGGGTGTGTGTGTGTGTGTGTGTGTGTGCGTGCGTGCACGTGTGTGTGTGTGTGTTTGTGTGTGTAAGATAGAGACAAACGAGTCTGTTTTAGGTCTCTGGTTCCATTGAGAGGGTCTGTGTGCTTTATCTGCTGACTTCTAATAAGCATGGATGACTTGTTTCTCTTTGCCCTGCCCATCTTTCATGGCCTTCTTGCTCTAAAATGGGCTCTTTCCATCCACTTTCCACAAGGTCCCACCAAATTTTGCTTTTCTTTAGTTAGTTTCTAATGCAAATATGAGCACAGCACTTCCTGTTTAAGCCCTTCAGTATTACCTGCAAAGTTCCCTTTAAGGCTTTCCAGGCCAGGCCACCCCTGAATTTTACAATTTTTGTACCTGAGAAGAAGAAAATCCAGAGAAGGAAAGCAACTTAGCGACACATCCAGGATGTGAAATGAGGTTTCCTTCCTCTTCCTTCATGCAGATGGGCAGACACTTATTTCCTCTACAACCAACTTTGAGGACTGACAGGCATCTGCCATGTTGGAGGCTCCAGAGATACAGCAGTGAGGAGCATGTTGTCTTCTTTCTCTTTCACCCTTGCAGGTGCATGTGCAGGTGCATGCGCAGGTGCCTGCTCAGGAAACAGACTAACACAGGTAATGTCAGCTTGTGCTCCATGTTAAGGATGGTGAAATCTTATTCTCAGTGCTTGACAGTAAGTGGACCAGGCTGGAGAGGTTGCAGAGAGGTTGTTTCAGTAGAGTGGTCCAGGGGTAGCACTGAAACTGGGCTCTTCCTTCCCTACCCAAGCTGACCAAGGCACACTCTTGTTACATGATGAGATTTACACCTAGGATTATTTTTAACATTTCGTCTCCCACTCTCCACGTGAAAGAGGAAACAAACTTGTGTTTGTACTGGAGACAGGCCCGCTGGTGAGAAGCCATACAATAGCAAGAATAAATGTGCTTCTTGGGATGAAAGAGAACCTCGGCTCCATCCCAAAACTAAGTGTAGTCTTTAAGCAACATTGCCTTACTTATCACCTTGGTGTCCCAACTGTAAGTGATGCTCATAAGGTCTGGTGTTCCACTCAGTGTGTTAGTTCTTTTATAAATGTCTCTTCAAATCATCTTCCTAAGGACCATCATTGGTATTCGTGCAATCAAACTGTGTTTGGAAATGAAACCAAGGTCTGTACTGAAGTCCCCTCAGTTTACCACCAGCCAGTATGGTGCTGTTGTGATTTTGAGGAACTAGGATTACTGAAAGGCTAGAGCCAAGCTTGGGTCTCTGCAGTATTTAGTTAGCGTTCTGCAGAACATAGAGAGTGTGGCAAAATGTGCTCCCTGCTAACACATACAAAAAGTGCGGGCAGGTAAGTCTATTGTTACATTGCTTACCAGGTCGCTACCTGGGAGATCCCTCCTGCCTTTCTAATGGAGGAGGTGTAGGTGGATCTGATTTTTTTCCCACTGTAAGTAGTGGTCCTTCAGCCATGATCTTTTATTCAAGGTTCATTGTTATTCAAAGACTCCCTGTCCCAGGCAAGGCAAGGCCCTCCTCCCGGGCTTCCACTGTGTACTGTGCACATCGGCTCACAGCCCTTGTAAACCTGGATGGTAATTACTTGCCCAGGGCAAAAGTACAAACACAGACCTACATATCATCGATCAAAGTTATAAATCAAGCTACAAACTGTTAAATAAAATATACTCTATTCACATACCTTGACAAATATATCTGTCTAACTATCCAGAAGGTGAAGATTGAATTGAGAAATTTTAGATGCCTCAGCATTCTGGGCTCCATGGTGGTGATACAGGACAGCTTGCCCCTAGCCCCAGATCGGGCCCCTGCCCTCACTTTTCTTCTCACTTATATCTCTGTCCAGGGCTGAGATGAGGCCCAGAATACTTTGGAATCTAAGCCCCATCAATCACAAACTACCCCAATGATTGTTAGCTACCAAAAAGCTTCAGGGTTTGCACCAAAGCAGCTGTCCTATGGGAGGACAGACCTGAGAAAGAATCTACCCAGATTTCAGAAATGAGCCCCTAACTATGTGGGCATAACATCCATGGTCCCTGGTGTGTGTGTAAAGAAGGACAGAAAATGACACTGCTTAATCAACATGTAATGTGATCTACCAATTCCAGCCACATGTGGAATTTAACATATACTAGCATTACTTGTCTTTAAAACACATAAGTGATAAAATTAATTTTACAATATAATTCACTTAACCCAATATACCCAAAATATTATCATCCCAAAATGTATTCAGTTATAAAAATTATATAAAACTTTCTACTCTTTTTTTGTATCAAGTATTTAAGAACCAGTGTATTTTTCCTCATCCATACCTCAACCCATATTGCGTTGCACTGGCCACATTTCATGGGCTCAGCCAGCTCTGACAGGTAGTAGCTACCTGATTTGAAAATGCAAGTGTAGGACTTTACTATATGAAACATGGCCCTATGGATCAGCCACATTAAGAACAAAATCTCAGGACCATCCCAGAGAGAATTAGCTTTTAGGCAAAATGACCAGGGAATAGATGTGTAAATTGAAGTTTAAGGAGTTTACAGCTATACTAGGCTCCTGAAAATATGTAGGGTGGCCTTTACACACTGTTCCTACCATTCTGTATTGTCTTCTCCTAGGGAGGTTCCAAATGAGAGCAAACTATGACTAGCACAGCATAAAAAAGGAAACTCCTGAGGACTTGGGCAATAGATAAGGTGGAGGAAAGGAAAACAAGATGATTTCTCATCATGGTCAAGGGGACATCATTGTGGTCATGGGGGACATAAGACTGAGTCTAAGAGGCAGATTTGGAACAGAAAGTTTTAAGGAGATTCCAACTAGGATGGGAGATAATGGTAAATATTCTGGTTCCTAAGCATAATTAGATGAGTGTCTGAGACAGACATACAAGATCACTATAGGGAAGGTTTCTGAAAAGAACTATACAGGGGGATTTCATACCTTTGATCCTTTATCCTTGACCACAAGTCCTTATATTTTAAAATCAGAGCAGTGTTCCCATAGATTAAATCTCTCAATGTCTTGAACTACTGTGCAGTACTGAAGTGCTTTTCCTTGGAGCTTTGCAACCATACTGGAAGTGACAGATTATGTTGGAAATTCCAGAGTTGAATCTCATCTCCACCATTGACACAATGGATAGTTGTTAGAGAAGCATTCCTTTATCTGTCAGGCTGTGGTTCAAGCTGGGCCTGGGTGACACTGGGTTGCGTGGACAGAAAGAATCTAAGATTTTCCAAAATGAACACTCTGCCTTTGGTAGATCCATATGATGCCACTATTCATTTCTACAGTGGTTCTCTGCATCTCTATGTATCAGTAGCATGGCTTTCTGTAGCAAGCTGTAGAATGCCAGATAATCATGGCTGGAAAAATAACTTTCAAAATGTGCTTCACTTGCATCACTAGCATTACCAGTAACTTGCCAGAGATGCACATTCTTGGCTTTAGCCTTGTTCACTGTATTAGAAACTCAGGGCATGAGCCCAGTAATTCATGTTTTACTAAGAACCTCCAGGTGATTCTTATGTGTGCTTGGGTTTGAGAAAGAGTGGCTTAAAAAACAGGACACTTACTATATCTTAACATAAAGTCTATAAGCAGGCTCCATACTGGCAGAGCTCTATGTCAAACCCCAGATGCTGACTCTCTTGACTTTCCCCCCATGATCACAAAACAGCTGTGATAACTTTAAGCATCAACATACTCACCTGGTCATGTCTCAAAACAAGAAGGGTATGATAATAGAATGGGCCTTTTCTTCATGAGTACTTTCTCTTTTATTATCAGGGAGAAATGTGTATCTCAAGAATATCCTCAGCAGACTTCCTTTCCCAACTCATTGACTGTTGCAGCCCCATTTCTATGAGCTTTTGGTGAGTTCAAATGGCAATGGCAGGGAGCAGAAACTGGAGCTCAAGACTGAAAGAGCCAAAGGAGTCTCTATCTAAAGATCTCCCACTAGGCCCAGTTCTAAAAGGTTCCACCACTTCCCTGTAGTATAACTCTGAGGACCAATTCTTTAATACACAGACCTTTGGGGACACTCATGACAAGCATAGAAGGGATAATCTGAGCCTCCAATGTCAATACTACAGACACTGTAAGATGGTTCTGCAGTTTCTGCTCTGTAAGGGGGAGGTCAGGAGCCCACAGTTTTAGTGTAATTTGAGGGTATTCCACTCATAAGCAGTTTGGGTAAAGGGTCTGGGATCAAGCAGGCAAAGATCAGTGGAGCTTTTCTACCTCCCAGCACCTAGCGTCTACTGAAGTTCCCTTTTCACTATGTAATTTAATGTTCTTCAGAGTCCTCATAAATCCTCAGAGACTTGTTTTAGTTATAAAACATTACCCTGGGACTAATTGTCTTCTTACTAATGCCAGTACTGAAGGAAGTAGTGTATACACATTGAGGCTACTTCTTTGTCTTCTTCTTTTTTTTAAATTCTGAATCCTATCTCACCATACACAACCAAATTCATGCAAAAATTCATTCTAGAAGTGTTACTCCAGAATCACTCCACTGGAAAATGAAAAGCAGCAACAATAATAACAATAGTGCCAATAATAGAGTTGCTGAGAAATGAAGTAATGCTTGGGAAAAGCCCTTGCCCAGCTTTGTGCCATCTCTGAAGTCATAAATACTCAGGGGATCCTCAGCCATGTGGGAAAGCCAGGAACAGAAGTGGGCCATTATAATGGAATCTGATTAGGACAGTTCCAGAGGTAAACACAGACAGAGTGTTCTTGGATCTAGAAGATTGGCCTCTTCCCTAAGCTGGAAAAGCTTTGGAGGAGGTAATGGCTGAGTACCGAAATTAGAATCAGCCAAAGAAGGAATTGGAGAAAGGCAATGCAGACTGCAGGAAAGTGGGAGGAAAGGGCTAGGGATAATTAACAGCACTGACTGTTGGGACAGACCTGTTCCTGACATACTGCTCTGAAAAATTGGGTTACACTGGAGGAGCAAGGAGTAAATTGCTAAGAATGAGAAGAGAGGAAGTTCTAATAGAAATGGGAAACGTGATGCAAACAGGGTATTGGAGGGTAAAGTTGGATACAGTCACTGCTCAGTACTATTGCCTACTTAGAGAAGAAAATAACTGGGCCAGTGTGATAGCTCAGTGGACTAAGCACCTGTTTAGGCAAGCACAGGGACCAGGATTCAATCCCCGGCACCATGTTGCCATGCTGTTCTATCCCGGGGCATGCTGAGCTGGCCACCAAGTCTGGACGTGGTGGCACATGCCTGTAACCCCAGCCCTGGGGAGGCTGAAAACAGGAGGATCACTAAGAACAGAGCTGCATAGTGAGACTCTGTACCAAATACATAAAAAAAGAAAAAGAAAATGACTAATACTTGCTTTTGTTTTTGAAGATTCTCCATCCCTATCACTGACTGCAATACCAAGTTGATTGAGTCACATTTGGATATCTCCTTAATCCTACTTCTCTTGCCCTCTGGGTCACCAAGACTTATAGAATTTGTATTCTCAATATTTCTTCAACACATGCATTCCTAGTTTTCCTGAAAGTGCTGCTACCGTCTGCACCCCTTGTATACTCTTAAGATTCTCCTTTCTTCAGGTTTTTCTCCATTAGCTATTCTTTCCATCTAGGCCTTCCTAAGGTGGTCTTCCTAAAATTCAGACTTTTATCTTCACATTTCTTAGCAAAAATCCCATCATGAGCTCATGAAGTATCTATTGCAATCAGAAATCTAAGATACTTAAGCAGAAAGCGTTAGCATGAAGAACACAAAACTTCCATTATTTTTTGCAAGCTATTTCACAACAGCAAATATATCTTACATTTCCACAATTCTATTGCTGAATAACAAATTGTTCTAAATTTTGAGACTTAAAATAACTGCCATATAATATCTCTTCTGTCTCTAGGTTGGCTGGGTCCATTTTTGCTAGACAGTTCTCTTCCATGCACTGTCAATGGGGATTGTATGTAAGGATCTATGGGTCTCAATGTGATCTGTTCTACCCAGAGAGAAACAGTGGCAGGAATGAGGAAAAGATAGACGAAAAGACAAAAGCTTGGTTGGGTAGTGACTCGTCTGCCTGTTTGGTGAGATGAGCCCATGAACAACAATATGAACATTTATTTACGCCTTTGAAAAATTGGGAACATGTGACACAAGGTTGCCTAGTGACTAATAGCTGACATTAACTAGTCAGGATGCTTATCTCAGGACTGAGGTAGCTTGTTTGCTTTAGGCACTGAGGTCTAGTCCCACTTATACACATTTGACCAATTTTCTAGTTTCCAAGGCACCCAACAACTGTGGCCTAGAGTCACCATCTATTGAAATGGCTCACTGTCATGGGTGAGAGTTGGTTTGGCTGTCAGCTCAGAAAGAACTCAACTCCAGATGTCCACCAAACTCCTCAGTTCTCCTCCATGGGATCTTTCCACATGCTCTGGGCAGGTAGATTCCAACAGAGTGATCTGAAGTTGTAAAAGTAGAAGCATCTGATTCATACCATCACTTTGATTATGTTCTGCTAGACAAAGAAAGTCACAGGCCAGGGCTGGCAAGATAGCTCAGCAGTCTGAAATGTCTGCTTAGGCAAGCTTAGGCAAGTGCACAAGGATCGAGATTCAATCCCTGGCACCACATGCTACACCAGCTCCGCCTCAGGGCAGGCTGACGCAACCAAAAAAAAAAAAAAAAGTCACAGGCCAATGTAGATTCAATGTAGACTCTACCTCTTCATGAGAGCTCAGAGAGGCAAAAAATTTCCAGACATTTTGTATGTCTTATCCCTTAATTGAACACTGAATCCTCCAAAATCATCTAGTACAGTGAAGGATACAGAATATGTACTTACAAATATTTGTTGGGAATTAGTCAACTGAGACAGTTGTTTTCTTATTCATTGACTTGGTAATCACTAACCACAAAATATATCACTAATCTTCTATGAATAAATAAAAAGGCAGCCCAATGTACTGAAAATAGCCGGGCTGACATGTGGTCATATCTTTCCCTCTTCTGATCTCAGGAATGCCATTTGGTCTTTTGAAACTCAGTTTTCTTCTCAATAAAATGTGAATAATCATAACTATGAATGAGAATAAACACACACATACCTCACAATGTACCTCTGAGCTTAATTGGCCTTGTGCCCTATTCCTGCTGATTGATCTTCAGGTGGTAGGACCTGCTAGCAGAAAATCTTAGTTCCCAGAGAAATAAGTCTTATTTGAGTGGGAAAAATAAAACAAAACAGAATCAACAGCAAACCTTTTACGTTAACTTTAGAGCACTTTCATTTGGAACAATTATGTTACCAACAAAGAAGACATTAATTTTTTAGTTTTGTTTTTATTTTGTCTTACAGTACTGGGGATTGAGCTCAGGTATTTCTTTTTTTTTTATTTTTTTTTTTATTTTGAGACAAGGAGGTCTTTCTAAATTGTTCAAGCTAGACTTAAACTTGCGGTCCTCCTGCCTCAGCTTCCAAGGGTAGTGGGATTATGGATCTGCACCACCATATCTGTGTTATTTTTTAAAGACAATCAAAGAAAATCCATACTAGATGTGCCCCTAGGATCAGGAATCATAAGTGGAAGACAAAGCTGTGATTTACTGTTTATTTTTTGAGAGTATCTGTATATTTCTTTCTTGACAAGAAAATTAAAATGAAGAATTTATATGTTGTTAAAACCATTTCATCTTGGTCACATTACCATGATGTATACATAGGTGGTCATTAATATACTTTAAAATAACAAAACAGTAAATCATATTTTTCTTAAAATAAGAAGTCCTGAAAGGACCACCCAAAATATGGTGCTAAGGTACTTTCTTACCTTCTACCACTGTTGCTGCTTCCTCATGGACTTTCAGGGTGCCTTTGCATTTGCTCATTAAACACTGGATTGGACTGGACCCAGGTTCAGCCATATCCTACCATTTCTGGGCATCATGAGTCCCAAACACTCACAGCCTCCTTGCTACACACTTCTCTTCATGGTTTCTGCTTCTGTTTAGCTGAATCACTGAGCATGTGATAACCAGGCAGCCCGATTCCATTTCTTTAGGAAGATCACAATACAAAGTCAATCAAGTAAGAGTAAAGAAGCTTCAGAAAGGAATGAACGGAAGGAAAGAGAGAAGGCAAAAAGGAGGGAGGCGAAAGGGAGGAAGAGGTTCTGATTCTCGCATCTCTGTAGAATGCCTGCCCAAAGCCTCTCTTCCTCCAGACCCTTTCCACCTCCCACCAGTGTCATTTTCCTCACTATGCTCGCAGTCTCCCACTCTTGCACATTGTACAAACTGGTGCTGATCAGTGAATGTTGCTCCCAAAGATAAGAAAAGGAGATTTAAAGAATATACACCTTATTCCCAAATTGCCAACACATGTATGCACACTGAATGCACGTACAACTCCTGTCCTATAAAAATGATGATCTATTCAATGCTCTGCTTCTCCAAGCCTCTCCTACCACCACAGTCACTCCAGATGGAAACAGTAATTGATGTGAGTCAATCTGCTTACTGCTTAGCTCTGAAAACAACATTGTGGTCATTAAAACAAATGGGGCTACCCTTAAGCATTTGTTGCAACTCTTGACTTTTTTTCTTTCCTTAAATCATTTTAAAAGACAGTCAGAACCTCCAGAAAGTTGATTCTAGTCTTCTAGCCAAATTATGTTACCCAAAAACGATTGTTGAAATCCTGACCCCCGGTGTCTTCAAGTGTGACTTTATTTGGAAACAGAGCTGTTAAAAGATATACTTAGTTAAGATGAGGTCATACTGGAGTAGGGCAGCCCTTAATCCAGCATGACTGGTGTGTTATAAGAAGAAGAGAAAATACACAGACACTTGGAGACTTGAAGAAAGAATGCCCACGACAATGAAGGCAGGGGCTGCGGCCAAAAATATCACAGGCAAAAAAATGCAAAGATTGTTGGCTACCACCAGAAGCCTGCAAGAGGAAAGTCGGCATTGTTCAGAGGTTTAGGAGGAACTCTGACACCTTGACTTTCACAGTTCTGATCTCCAGAACTGTGAGAGAACACATTTCTGGTGTTTTGATATTTTTGTTTGTTTGTTTTAATGTATTTAGTATAGGGTCTCATTATGCTACTCGGACTCATAGTGATTCTCCTGCTTTCAGCCTTCCCAGTGCTGTATTTATAGGCATGTACCACCATGCTTGGTCTCAATGGCCATCCCAGTGTGCCCAGAGACAGAGCCAGTGTGGCTTGTGGTGCTAGGGATTGAATCCTCATCGTTGCTCTTGCCTAAGCAGGCACTTAGTCCACTGAGCTATCTCACCAGCCCCATTTTTGTTGTTTTGAGCCACCCAGTTTGTGATCCTTTGCATGGCACCCAAATAGATGGATACAGCTTCACCTCTGAATGTACAGCATAACACGTGTTCCAAAAATAACCACACAAAGGATTTCTAGTGGGTGAGTTCAAATAGAACTTTAATGCATGCATGTGGTCTTGGAGACTCTAGAAGGGCTTGGTTACTTCTAAGTGACCTATAAAAAGTAGAGAGATAAAGTTAAGACACAACTCACTTTTTCCTATCCAAGGATAAATAATAATAACTTCTCAGTAAAACAGGGGTGGGACAGCAAAATGAAATGAACTAGAGACAGATGTAGAAAGTGCCATTGACTACATGGTCTCGGTCAGACTCCTAGAGGAAACATGGCTTGCTGCAGATGGCTTGGAGGAGGAGACGACAGGGAAGCAAATGTGTGGAAGTGCTAAGAGTGGTGAGCATACCATGGATGGATGAAACTGGCAGAGACAGTGACAGTGGGAAGAAGATACAACCTTTAGACTGGTGACAAAGAAAGAAAATGACATTATTAGAGTCTACTAGGAAGTGAAATCACTGAGGGACATACAGATGGACAGCTGTGTGTCATCTAACCAGGCGGGAATGGGAAAAAAACATCTTTAACTTCTGTCTTTTACAGTTGCTGTCTTCCCTTGGCAGGGCCCAGCAGAAGAGAATCCAGCACAAGAGAAGTCAGCAATGGTGGAGAAAAAAAATGTAGGAATCCCATGGAGAGTAACTAGTGCAATAAGTTGGCTCCATCCTGAACTTAGCATTGCCCTCTGCAAAATGGGGATGAGAATTCTGACCTGAAAGGGATTCACTTAATGATGAATTATAATGGACTTAGTGCAGTGCTTGGCTTGATGGTACATCTTTCATAAATATCTAGTGAATAAACAACAGACTGACTGAATGAATTCTTTTATAAGATATGTACAGTATTTTTCTTTTTCTAAGAGAAAAAAATTTCTCTTGTGATAGACTCAGAGAAATTATGCCTCAACTCCATGTCATAAAAGGTACAGAGGGAATTGTACAGCATATTAGAGCTAATTAACTCCAAGTTGAATCAGGGCTGCTAGAATTCAGAAAGGACTCCTTGAGTCAATCTTCTCCTAAAAAGGCACTGAGGTACACGTACAGGAAGAAAAATAGAAGCCAATTAATTCAAAACATTTGGTACCTTGTAGCCTCAAAAGGTTTAGATGGAAACACTTAGTGACTATGAATGAAAGAGCCGGTGCATCCGGTGGCTTGTGGCAAAAGAGTGAGATCTCAGCTGGCCTTGGAGCAGAGGGGTCCACAGCAGTGTTTATTTCCAGGGATGGGTGGCTCAAAGGTATCTTTAGAGCAGGTGGACTTTGAGAGGAGATGAAATAAATGGGATTTTTCTCAGTGTGGAGTTATGTTTGAATCTTTCCTGACTTGCAAAAGGAAGTGTAGATTGGTCACCTACTGTGTGTACATGCACATGTGCGCATGCACACATGTGCTGGCAGCTCCTGCACTTGGCTTTGAAGAACCCACAGAGAGGGTGGGAGCCTTGCCCAGCATCCCCTACTGTTTCAGGGGCCTGAGAAGAATTCAAACTTCAATTATTTTCACTCTTGACTGCGCGATCTTTTTTTCCATCCCATTCCATGAGCCAAATACATTGGCAAGTTCTCAAGGTACAGTCTTTAACAAAGTCTATAGAAACTTTATCACTACCCTGGAAGAAAGTCAAAAATCAGACAACGCTGGAACAGAAAAAGGAAGCCTGGATTTGAAATGCAGTCCTGCTGTCGCAGAAGTTGATAACCATCATATTTTAAAGATTCTAATGTGTGAAAGCACACATTTCTGTTTTCAAATTTTAATGTATTAAAAATCAAAGCATGCTTCACAGTTAATGCCATGTTAGTTTAACTGACAGCAGTTATTCCTTCTGAGTGACTCATAAAATAATGGTGAGTCTTATCATTGTTGAGATTTCATATTTATAGATTTTTCTTTCGTTAAAGATAATAAAAGTAGTAAAAAACTATTAGAAATGGTAGAGAATTTCACTAAACATAATAACAGAAATGCAGCAATGATTGTTATGTTACATAATGTTGCTTCAAATTAGTCGTTTAAATTTCCAAATATAATCATACAAAATTGTTAAAAAGTTATAAGAAATTAAAAAGGAGAAGAAAAAATTAAACATTAACTGCTCCTTTCAATAAACCAGGAGAAATCAGCAGTACAAGCATCCAAAGTATCCTGTATACATACATGAATATATCTTTTTCTCTTCCTTCTTTCTCTGTAGGTTGATCCTCTGAATCCACAAGTTCTGCTGTGTGGTTTTAAACAACTGCAGGAGTAAAATATTGGGAAAAAATTGTACTGGACAGGTATAAGTGCCATTATTCCCTAAACAGTGCAATAGCTCTCTCTCTCTCTCTCTCTCTCTCTCTATATATATATATATATATATATATATATATATATATATATATATATAAAATGTTAGATATTATAAGAACTCTAGAGACTATTTAAAATTTATGGGGGCTGGCTAAATAGCTCAGCAGATTAAAGTGCCTGCTTAGGCAGATGCAGTGGCTGGGGTTCGATTCCCACAATGCAGCCCCTCCCCCAGGGCACGCTGAGATGAAGATTGAGACTGGGCATGGTGCTGCGTGCCTGTAATCCCAGCTCTTGGGAGGCTGAACACAGGAGGATCACTATGATTCCAGTCTACATAGTGAGAACCTGTAGGCCTCGTACTACAAGGAAGAAAGAAAGAAAGAAAGAAAGAAAGAAAGAAAGAAAGAAAGAAAGAAAGAGAGAGAGAGATGCTGGGAGAACAGGGAGAAGGCTGCCTTTCCTTTTAGGAAGACACAGGATAATGACTTCTTTCTTCTAGATATGGTTAGGTCTTGGCACGGTAGGCACCAGGAAGGGATCCAGCCTTGGGATGCTGACCTAGGCAGAATATTAACACTGTGAGACTGGTGGCCTGAAGATATGGTTGAACAGAGCTGTGTCCTCCCACCCCTGCTTCTGCTGAACCCTTTCAGCTCACTGAGATTCAAAAAGTAACCTTATCATAGCAGCCACCTTGAGTCTGGCTTTTCTGTTACTGTCAGAAGAAGTTTCCCCAACTTAAGTTCGACTTCAGAGCTTCCTTCTCGTTGTTTTGCTGCACGACTCTCTTCCTTGCCTGACTCCACTTCACCCCTCCTGGCCCAGCTCAGAAATCCCTTCCTGGTACCTCCCTGTTGACTCCTGCTAGTCAAACACTCCATCCCTTCCTGTTTCCCAATGAACCACTGGGACTCCTTAAATATCTCCTCCTCCCCAGGCTAGAACATAGGCTCTAAGGGAGCAGGAGCATGTCTATTTTATTCCTGTTTTCCAGACATAGCTTTGTACCTGGCACATATAGACACTCAGTAAGTCATTTCTAATGAATGAGAAGTGGAAAGCTGGCATTCAAACTCCACACACTTCCCATCTTGTTAGACACCTCAGAGTCCTTCATCTCTCATTCAAAGAGTCCCTATTTCCCTAAAAGGAAACAGTGTCAGAGGCCACAAAAGCAACTTCCAGTGAATTAACCTCTCGGACACTTCTCCCTAGCCATCAGTATTCTATCTTTGCAGATGAACTCTTAAAAAGCCAATTGATATATAAATAGCTTCCTGATCTACAGCTCATTTCCCTGCTCAAGACTGGTGATGATGTTCTTTGGGCCAAAGTCCTGTGCATAGAATTTACAATGGCCTTAACATCCCTTTGGTCTATTTCCCTGGCTTCTCTGCTAGTGGACCGTGCCTTCTCTGCTGCTGGGATGGGGGTGGTGGAAACTCATGGTGGCAGTAGAACAAGGGATCCCAGTAGTTCCTTATAAGATGGAAATTGAGGTTCAGATGGGGAAATGATCTGGCAGCATATAGCAGGTGGAAGACATAGGAAGAGGACTCAAGTTTTTTCTCTCTGTCTTAGTTACTCTTTCATTGCTGGGACAAATACTCAACACTCACAATTAGGGAAGGAAAGGTTTATTTAGCTCACAGTTACTGAAAGTTTCTGTCAATACTTGGCTGGCTCTGAGGCAGAATGGCACAGGGCAGAGGGCATCCATTCATGACAGCAGCAAAGAGCAAAAGAGCAAAGGGAGTGGCAGCAACAATGGCAGCAGAGAGCAAGTCTGTCTCCCTTATGTTGCATTCAGTCTCTCTGCCCCAGGTTGGGCATAGCACTCACACTCATAGTCCAAGCAACACTTACATCCATAATCCCAGCAGTACTCATATCCATAATTCCGGTGGATCATGAGTTACTCACAAGTTTTAAAAGTATGCCCCATAGCTGCATGAGGCTTTGGGGAAACACCTAGACACAAACCATATTTATATATTATACTCTCCATATTTCAAAGTTTTCTCCCAGTAAAATGGTATTTCCCTTTGTTGAAGATACAGAAAACTGGGATCAAATCTTAAAATTTTCATTACCCTCAAAGTGATCTAGGGGCTGTCATAGCTTTCTATAAGCCTCAGTGTACCCACGTGCAGATTAAGGTGCTCATATAGCTCTTTTTGGTATGCATATATCTGCATGTGTGACTGCATACATTTCTTAGAAGATCCTGTGAGGGTTGACATAAGGATAATAAAAATATTAAGAAGTCTTTCCTCTGAGTGCAAATTCAAAGGTGCACCTATATTGGGAAGTTTCACATTTATAAATATGCTGCCTCATGCTTAACAAGATGCTTAGCCTGAAGCATCCATAGCCTGTTTGTCTTCTCCACTGGCCTGTTTATCTGTCCCCATCCTTTGGACATCTGGTGCCTGTGGCTGATCCATTAGCTACTTGCCTGCCCCCAAAGCAGAGCTATCTGGGCCACCATGAAATATTTAAGCAGTCCTGACAGCC
>PVKN010007658.1:0-26319 GCA_004027915.1 Capromys pilorides | reverse complement strand
GTTAAATGAAATAAGCCTAACTCAAAAAAGTTAAATACCACATAGTTCCTCTTATATGAGAAATATAAAACATAATTTAATTCAAGAGTAAAATAAAGGAAGAACTGTAGGAAAAATAAAGGCAGATCTTTTGGAGAAGGAAGAGGGGTCCAATAGAAAGAAAAAGGAAGTTTAAGGAGTGGGGCAAAAACATCAAAGATTATCAAGAATTCATGTATCTGAGAAATTTTAAAAGACTTGCCAGGGGTGACTGATCCAAAAGCCAGCAGGCAGAATTTGTAATGATATGTGATATCATTGAGCCTTATTCCTCCAGACAACTAGACTCTAGTCATTTGCCCTTGTCTCAGTTACTCTTCTCTCACTGCTGGGACAAATACCCAACACTTAAAATGAAGGAAGGAAAGGTTTATTCAGCTCACAGTTACTGGAGGTTTCTGTCCATACTCAGCTGGCTCCAAGGCAGAGTAGCACATGGCAGAGGCAGCAGGTCATGGTGGCAGAAGACAGCAAAACAGCAAGAGCTAAAGGGAGAAATAACAGCAACAATGGCTACCGAGAGGAAGTCTGTCTCCCTTCAATTGCACTCAGGTTCCCTGTACCAGGCTGGAGTACGTACTCACACCCATAATCCCAGCAGTACTAAAACCCATAATCCCGGCCTTGATCTTCAATTAATCTCAAACTCTAGATGTCCCCGTCCCATGACTGAATGAAGTTTTGGGGGAACAACTAGACACAAACCATAACAGCTCTGATGTTTTTATTCGGATTGGTCTTAATCAAAACCATATTAGTTTCCTGTGACTGCTGTAACAGCCTTCCACAGAGTTGGTGGATGAAAAAAATCGAAATTTATTGTCTCAAAATCTGGGAGGGCAGAAGTTTGAAATCAAGGTGTCAGAGGTTTCCCTCAGAGGATCCAGGGGAAACCCTCTCTTTGTCCCACATAGTCTCTAATGTCCACCAGCACTTCCTAGCTGGAGACTGAGTCAGTCCAATCACAGTTTTATATTCATTTGGTTTTCTCCCTTTCTGTGGTCTCTCTCAAAGCTCCTTCTGCCTCTCTCTCTCTCTCTCTCTCTCTCTCTCTCTCTCTCTCTCTCTCTCTCTCTCTCTCTCTCTCTCTCTCTCTGAAGGATGTATGTAGGGCTGGGAGGTAGTTCAGCAGAATAAGTGCCTGCCTGGCAAGTACGAGGCCCTGAGTTCAGTCCCCCACAGCACAAAGAAGAAGAAGGATATATGTGATTACATTCAGGGTCCATCCCAATAACCCACAAAAACCTTGTCCACAGAATCATTACCTCCATCACACCTTTCCAAAATCAGGAAAGATTCCTGGGTTACAAGGATCTCTACTGAGCAGCTATTTTCAGCCTGGTAAGGTGAGGGAGGTGGAGGGTGGCCAAGTGTGGCATGTTCCACCATCACAGCTCCTGGGACAAGGCACAGTGGGCCGGTGATATTTGTTCAATGAAGTCTTCAGTGGGTAAACAATTAGATTTGGGGGCTGGGGAGACCTAAGTGCCTGCCTGGCAAGTGCAAAGACCCAGGTTTGATCTACAATACCACATGCCAAAATTCCATCACTATAATTCCATCACTGGGGAGGCTGAGACAGAAGGATCACTAAAAATCCAAGCTCTATAGTGAAACCCTATACCAAATAAAGAGAGAAAGAAGAGAGAGAGAGAGAGAGAGAGAGAGAGAGAGAGAGAGAAAGAAAGAAAGAAAGAAAGAAACAAAGAAAGAAAGAAAGAAACTAGATTTGATCATACCATGAAAACTAAAGCCAGGAGCTGGACTGCCCCACAAAACTTAAATCAGCAGGCATTACATCTGTGGATTCTTTTTGATAAACTTAAGTAAAAATTTGAAATGGGGTTACGGGCTGGGGAAGACATTCACCTGAAAGTATCAGCCTAGAATTTCTAGCTTTTGAAATCATCAAGTCAGATCACTGAAAAAAAAAATGCCATTTACTTTCATAATCATTTCATAAAAGAAAGAACATTTTACCACTAAAAGGAGGGTCATTCCCTCAGAATAAAGGGCAGTCCTTAAAATTAAATAGATCTAACTTCGTTAAATATTTACTTTATAGCCCTTTTTTCCCCTCAGTTGGCTGCAAATGAAAATTCCATCGTAGATCCGCAACAGCTTGCAAATGCCGATAAAAAGTGGTGGAAGAGGAAAAGCCACTCAGTTCTAGGAATGAGGAAATCAGCCGCCATTGAAGGCTCTCCCTGAACACCCCAAAGTACCTCACAGTTCCAAGACAATACCCTGTAGAAACTTCCCTGACTGGCGTGGCCACCGCAGGCGTTTGCCAAGATCTACTGAGAAGGAACATGGGAGTCCATTAAACTTCCTCATGCTGAACAACGGGGATCTCTCCCTGCTGCCTCTGTTCTGCAGGCTTCTTCCTTCTCAGGGATCTGCTCAACCACTGCCCACCTTTGCCTCTCGAAAAGGCCTCCTCCTGCTCCTCCATGGCCCTGGCTTGATATCCCAGAGGCCTTTGCCTTTCAGTGTCAGTTTGTCTTCACCTGCCAGCCTCCCGGAGTTGGATGTGTGTTTCATGGCCTTGAGACCCATGTGTTTGCATTCACCCTTCTGGGCCCTCTCTCCCAAGCAGAGCTGCTCCAGGGATAGGAAAATGACATAAATATCCCTGATCCCTAGCCCTATCCCCAGATAATGCGATCTCTACAGTGCAACTTCACAGGAAGCCAGCCAAGCACAGATGCATATTCTGCCCAGCAGGGCAGTATGGTTTGTAACAAGACGCTCCCCCAAAGTCTCATGCACTTAGAAGTGGGGGATTATTAGGTCACTGGACATGATGTGTGCCTGTGGATGGCCCGGTGACAAGCTTACAGCTAATGTGCAATGCTGGGAGGTAAGGCCTAGTGAAGGAGGAGAGCCCCTGAAGGCATGGCCTGCGAGAGTCTATCCCTTGCTCTCCTCCCTCTGTCTCGCTCTCTGCTTCATGTCTGCCTGCCATGAGCTGTTTCTCCTCTGTGATGCCCCTCTGCCATGCCACCCTGCCTTGGGGTCAGCAGCAATGGACCGAACCTGCTCCAAACTGCGAGCCAAAATAAACCTCTCCTCCTTTAATTTGCAGGTATTGGGCATTTTGTCCCAGCAATGTCCCAGTAATAACTAAGACACAGAGTAGCCATGGAGATTTCACTGCTTCATTCACAGAGCTCTCATGACACGCTGCAGACAGAAAGCCACCCAGGCCCCAAATGCCAGGCCTAATAAAGGCTCTGAAGTTAGAGTAATCTTCTTTTGTTGAGAATAAGACTCAACCATACTTTAGGTATAAGAATGACAACTCATTGGTTGGTGAGATAGCTCAGCGGTCTAAAGCGCCAGCTTAGGCAAGCTTAGGCAACTGCAGGGACCACAATTCAGTTTCCAGCATCACATGCTGTGCCAGTCCCACCCCCAGGGTGGGCTGAGCCAGACATAACATAAATAAGTAAAATTAAAAAAAAAAAAGAATGACAACTCAGTTATACATAATAGCAGGGATTAGAAATACCAATATATTGGAAGTTCTTGCAGTGAGTACAAGTTACCCTGTGAAAGAGTTTTCAATGGCACTTTTAAAAAGTCACTGTGCAGGCCGGTAAGATAACTCAGCAGTCTAAAGCGCCTGCTTAGGAAAGCTTAGACAACCACAGGGACCACAGTTCGATCCCCAGCACCACATGCTGGGCCAGCCCCACCCCCAGGGCAGGCTGAGCCAGCCATAACATGAATGAGTGAATGAGTGAATGAATGGATGAATAAATAAATAAATAAATAATTTAAAAATAAAATATAAATAAATAAAAATAAAAAGTCACTGTGCATGCCCACTGTGTAACAGTCACCTGAGATGCTGGCTTGGGTTTGCTGCCGCTACGCAGAGGAATCAGGGAAAGAGAGGTTGGCTGTACTTTGTTCTTCCTACTTTTTTCTTCCTACGCAGCAGGTGTTGTGCTCACCGGGCTCCTGGGGTACAGGCTGCAAGGAAACTACCCTTCGGGGCATTAATTGTGACTTCTAAACTCTTTGGGCTAATTTTTCAGGGACAGAGGAAACCTGTTGATGGGGAAGGCAGAGGGGACAAAGGAAAAGATTGCAGGAACTGCTCCCTTGCCTCCCCGTTCCTCCTGTTCCTCCCTCTTAGGTGCTGTAGGCAGATGGTGGCCCTGAGGGAAGCGATGGCAGGACCTCCCTGGGTGTTCTACTCGAAATTCTAGCCCTTCTGCCCGTTCTGACACAGATTCATTCAACAAACTCAGCACAAAAGCCGCAGAACTCCTGACATCAAAGTCATACACGTCCTGGCACACACCAGAGAAGCAAGACAAGACTGTGTCCGTTGCCAGCCCGGTCCTAAGGAGGCCCACGTGATGGGCCCAGGAAGCCAGGTCGAGGAGGAGGAAGCAAAGAGCAGGGAGTAGGTGACGTGGTGACCCAGGCCACCATTCTGATGGGCCCATATCTGTCATATAAAATCCACACTCACTGTAGGTACAAAGGGAAAAATAAGAACAGGTTAGGAAATGCTGTAGCCTACATCCTCTTAAAATGGTTGCACATATATGGATGGATTCTGGTATGCATGCACACATGCACACATGCACAAACACATGCAAGCTGCACTGGGTGCACACACTGAGTGGTGTGCACCCCTCGCCCCACATTCTGCACAGCCTCATGCGGGATACGATACTTTTATCCTCATCTTGGAGGCCAGGATGCCAAGGCACAAGGAAACCAACCTGTTTTCTCATGAATGTACAGAGAACAGGCATCAGCAGAAGGTCCCGAGCGCAGGTCCTCCTACCCTAGTGCACTCCTCCTTTCCTGCCCCTGCCTTCATGTATCGAGAGGCTGTGCCTCTGCAGAGTAAACACCCACGGCGGCAACGGAATCGCTCATCGTGCGCCCTTGGTGGGGGAACTTTCAGTGGCACCAACTTTCTCTGTATTCTTGCCCATGTGTTCTATATCAAAGATACTCTGCATCTCTGAAGAAAGAACAATGATTTGCCCTTAAAACAATAGAAAGCTTCCGCGCTCCCTGAGATGCTCCTAAACCTCCAGCCCCCAGGGGAGTGAGCTGTCCCACAGCCCCAGAAGCTCGGGACCCAACCACACCCTGGCTGGGCTTCTCCCCCAGGGGTGCTCCAAGGCCCGGAGAGGAAGACACACAGGTTCACTTGACTTTCTCCCTCTGCTGAACATAAAAGCAAGACCCCCAATGAACCCTCTGTCTCCCCGACACACCCAAGCCCTGGACCTGTTTGTTCCCTCCAGCAAGTTCCCAGGAGGTGCCAGGCTGCAGAAGGGTAGACTTCAGGAGCTGCCTTCCCAGCTCCAGGCGGGATAGGGTCACCGCTGGCCCTGACATTAAGTCCCACATACAGAGACAGAGGCCTCTCCCAGCCAGAACTGGGAAAAGAGGCTCAGACTCAAGTGCTGAGCGGGAATGGGCTGCTTAGGAGTCCTGACAGATGAAAGTCCTGGCTGTTCAGCACAGGCACGGTCAGAGATGCCGAGAGATTTCCCGTCACTCAAGGCGCAGCACAGCTCAGCTCAGCGTGGAGAGGCCTTGGCGGCGCAGTGCCACACCCATGGGCCTTTTCAGTGCTCTTCCCACTGCACCCTGCCCCAGAGGCCTCATCTCCATCCAGGTTGGGCTTTCCAGCTTGTCCTGAAAACACCTCTGTCCTCTTCACAAAATCCAGTCAACCTTGGACATTCCAGCTGCAAGCGCCTCAGAAGCCCTTCCCCACCTCGGCCTTTTCGCCTGGTAGAACATTTTTCATGAAACAAGTTGAGTTTTCCATCTGGATGTGGAGTAACCTCTTCCCCAGCTTCCTGGCTGTCTTGTCCAAGTGGAAAGCAGGTCCTGAGCAGAGCGTGCCCAGGCCCAAAGTGGCCAGTGTGAAAGAATGAAAGTGGCTCACTCATGACAGACATTCAGCGAATGGCAGTGGGCAAACGGCTGAATGGCACCAGTGATCAAGGAGATTGTCCCAGTCTGCGGAGTGGGTGTCCTATCCAAAGAGGGCAGCTGCCACACTGTCCTGCTGGGTAATGCCTTGTGGGAATACATTACAAGCAGCCAGCTGAGTCTGTGGTGTTCCAGGAGAAACAGAATGATGGATTTCCATGGGAACTCTGAGGTTGTATCTCCCTCCATGTGCTTCTGCAGTGTCCACCAAGATGGCCCCCCTCGGCCCCTGTGGCCGAGCTCCAGCCTCCTCAGCCTGTGCCTCCCTCCACAGCAGCCCACATCCGGGGCCCAGCCCAGCCTCCTCTCCCTCCAGTCTCATTCCCAGGCTATCCTGGAGGCACCAAGCTGCTCAGCTGCCCACAGGGCCTAAATGGTGGCCCCACCTCTAACCTGATGGAAGGAAAGAACCTGGGGCTCCAGCAGGGTTTTCAAAGACTGCCAATCCCTCGTGAGTGCCCGGCAGCCTCTGTTGCCAAATCACCAGGGAACACAGACAAATGCCACCCCCGCCCCTTGAGCTGGCGAGCTATTTCCCACCACATCCTGTCCTCCCACCCACAATCTGCAAGCCAGCGTGTGTGCCTCCATTGTACCCACTGCAGGCTGCCTGCTGGGTGGGGCTGGAGCAGCGTGCTGGCTTCTGCGCACCAGCATTCAGAGGCCAGACAGGAGCAGTGGGAAGGCATTGCCTGGATCCAGCTGGGAACCCACAGTCCCCAGCTCCCAGAGCCTGGGGCCCTCATGCCATGGTCTGTTTCCAGCTCTGCAGCTTAGCTCCTGAATTCGCTAGGCAGGCAGGGCCTTCCAGTTCCATAAGACCATCAGCCCTCTAAGCTTCCCCAGGCTATGCCTTCAATAATCCATAGAAAGATAGCTGGGACTCCCACAATGGAGGAGATGGGAAGGACAGGGCGAACCCTCTTCTCTACCCCTCCTCAGTGTCTGCCTCCAGGTACAGATGGGCAGGCAACAGTGGGAATTCTGTCATTGCTCCAGTGTAATTCAGTCTTCACACAGCTACCACCCAGGTGCTGGGCATTCCATACATACCCAGTCCCTTAGTTCTCACTGCAGCCTTATGAGTCTGACAGGGCCATCTGATTTTACAAGCACAGAGCAATTAAGCAATTCCTAAAATCACATGGTTTCAGTCTGTTCTGTCTGATACAAAATACTACAGATGGGGTGTCTTGTAAACAGCAGAAATATATTGTTCTGGCTGGGGAGGTAGCTCAGCAGACTAAGTGCCTGCCTAGCAAGTGCAAGGACCCAGGTTTGATTCTCAGTACCACATGCCATTCAGGCCAACAAAACTGGGCATGGTGGAGCATGCCTGTAATCCCAGAGCTGGGAAGGCTGAGACAGGAGGGCCACTATGAGTTTGAGCTACATAGTAGGACCCTGTACCCAATCAATACATAAAACATTTTTTAATTTTTTTTATTACTTTTAATAAGAAATAATAATGTGACAGTTTCAAAACACATTAGCAGTACATTCCCAATAATCGATACAGTAATAAATAAAATATTTTTTTGAAAAAAAGAAAAGAAATGTATTGCTTGCTATTCTGGAGGCCTGGAAGACCAAGACCCAGGCACCTAGAGACTTGACGTCCATTGAAGTCTTCCACGTGGCCCATGGTTGGCTTTCTTCCTGCTACATCCTCACCTGGGGAAAGGAAGGACGAGAAAAGAGACTCCCTTAGATAGTTTTTGTCTAATTCACGAGGGCTCGGCCTTCATAATATAAAATTTTCCGAAGTCCCCAGAAATCAGCTCACTTAGGATTAGATTTTCAGTATGCAAACCCGGGGGTGGCAAGCATTCTGTGTACAGTTCTTGGCTAATAAGTAATAGATCATAGCTAAACCCAGCCAGTCTGTTTAGGAAGCTCATGCCCTCAACCACTGCACCATGTTTAACAAGACTCTACTGTCAGTAACGCAGTGGGGATGAATTCACACGGAAACACTGACATTCATTCCTGAGTAAAAAAGTGGCAGAAGAATGTATAGAGCACAGTCCTTTGGGGAGAAAAACACAAACATGCAGTCACAGCCTCTAGGACATAAAACATCAACTAAGGCAGCAGAGGGAGTGGGTTCAGGAGTGACTCAAGGATCAGACACACCCCAGCTGAATTCAGGCCACCCATTCCCTGTCAGTGACGAATTGCTCCCCACACTAAGCCTCAGTTTTCTCATCTATACTACATGACTGGGTGTACCTGGAGCCATCAGTGTGCAGCTTCAACGCGGAAGGCTACCCTTCCACTTATGTGAAATGTCCAGGAGATTAATGGTTTCCTGGGGCTGTGGGTAGAAACCAGGGTAACTACGTGTTCCCACCAAAATAAGACCTAGCTGGAAAATAATCAGCCTTGAAAACCAGAGCTCCAACCAACTGGGCCCATTCAGCCTGTCCTTTCTTAACCTGCTTCACAGAGACAGAGAGACAGAGACAGAGACAGAGAGAGTGGTGCTGGCGAGTTGGGCAGCGATACGCTGGTGGGGCTGGCATGTGTGACCCTTAGCTTTCAAGGCTGATAATTTTCTGGCCAGATTTAGGTTTTGGGGAAAAGAGGACACAAATGGGCCTGAGGCTTTTACAGGGGTGATAAAAATAGCTTAAGGGCTGGCCAAATAGCTCAGCGGGTTAAAGCACCTGCAAGCAGGTGCAGGGGCTCAGGGTTCAATCCCCAGGCCTGCCATGCCAGCCCCGGCCCCAGGGCACACTGAGATGGGGATTGAGACTGAGCATGGTGGCGCACACCTGTAATCCCAGCTCTTGGGAGGCTGTAAACAGACGGATCACTATGAGTCCGATCTAGTAGTGAGACCCTGAGCACCTTGTAGACCCTTCCCTAAAATGCAAAACAAAACAAAACAAATCTTAAAACTACACTGTGCTGATGTTGCAAAACTGGTTGACCTTACTAAAAATCTTTAAATTGAAATGAATGATGAACTTAAATGGGTACACTGCATGCTACATGAGTTATGCCTTAAGAAAGTTGCAAAGCAGCTAAAACTGTTAGTAACACTGCTAGTACATAGTAGGCCTTCAACAGATAGAAGTGGTTTTTACCGTAATCATTGTTAGTAAAAGTGTCTAGAGAATTATGAAGTCTCTGTGAATTAAGATTTCGTATTATATAAATATAAAAATACAGATAAGCCAAAAAATTAATTCACTGGAAATACAACTCTGTAAGCCTGTTAAGAAATATGTTTTTCCTGTACAATAAAATGAGAAAGAGAAAAACTCAATTCCATTAAAATATCATTGAAGAAAGGAATCCTATTAGCATAGGGGTTATTTTAATTTTCTCCCCTTGGCTTCTCCTCAACACTGCAAAATGAATATGTACTACTTGGATAACATGATAGATGGTTGTTGTCATAAGTGGCTTACGTACACTGAGCCTTGTGCCAGACTCTGTGAACCACACACGGGGACATCCGAGGTTGCTCCCTCCCGAGGGTCTTCCCAGCTGAAGAAGACACATAGAGGGCCAATCTGGAAAGTGGAAGAACAGCCGATGTTGAGAGACGGTCCGTGTTAAGAAACCAAATACATCAGCCCCAAAGAGAAATCGTACCCCTAGGAAGGGACACCCCCTGGGGGTCGGCCAGAGGGGACTGCTGCAGCCACAAGCCTTGGAGCTGCCTGAGTACATCCAGCGGAGGGATGCCCCCACACGCAGTCAATAGCCACTGAGCTCACCTCAAGACCAGACCCTGTGGATGCCAGGGAGGTGGGACTGCACAACCCATGAGGTTCCTGCCCTGTGACACCCACTCTGCAGAAGAGGAGGGCTCCTCTGGTCCCTACCGCCTTCAGCCCAGCTCTGAGCTCCAGGGGGCACATGCTGGCAGAGTCACCCTTAAGCACAGCACCTACCTACCAGATGTACCTGGGAGGTGCAGAAGAAGAGGCCTGTCTCTGATGATCCCAGGTCCTTATCTTTAGCAAAGCAAAAGCAAGAGTTAGAGAATGCCCAGAAATATGAGACCCAAATTCTCATCCCAGCGTGAGTTTACCAGGAGTAAATGCCTTCCTTCTCCAAACAGTTTTCCCATCCCTGCCATGAGAATTATCAGGCGCTGCAGCTCTGAAACCAGGACAGAGTTCAAGCCTGGCCCTGGGCCTGGATTTTCCGCTTAACCAGCTCTGTGCCCTAGGCCAGCTCAGCCTCTGGAAGCCCCAGTGTCCACTTCTGAACAACTGGGCCAAATGGCCAACCTCTGACTCAGGGGGTTTGTGGGCTGGGAAGGGCTAAACAAGGTAACTGCACGCAAAACTCTCAATAGGATGTCAAGCAAATACTTCGAAAATGTAAACTACAGCTGCTGCTGGCTCCCACGGCTGAGAAATCACAGGACAGCTCAACGAGAAGCGTGTGAGATGACCAACGGCACCTAAGAAACGCAGAACTAGTCAATGTGGGCGGCTAGAACGGAGGGAATGGGCCGATAACCAGACAAGGGAAACGGAAAGATCGCATTCTTGGCGTGCCCCTGCCCCTTACCCACACAGACTGTACTTGATCCAGCGCTGCCACCTACTGGCAAGAGGGGAGCTCTGCAAAGAAAATTCTTCCAACTGACCAAGGATCTTCTGAAGCAAACCTTTAAGGCTATGCAAGAAGAGAGTGGCGGGACAGGGCTGTGGACCCGCACTCATCAGCACAGTCTGAGCGGGAGGGATTTTTGCTCTAGAGCTGGGAAACCCAAACTCAGGCCGTCGGGGTTCTACTTATCAGTTACAAAGCTGAGTACTGAGAATAGCGTCTCATTTTAGAAGGATAATATGTGCCATGTACCTGACAGAATTGAGAACTCAGTAAAGATGATTTCCCTCAGAGCCTCGCCTACTACTACATCCGGAGGCTGGAATTTCCAGGGTTGATGCAGTGCCGCATCCTCACGCTCTGCTTCACAACATCCCTGAGTGCTTGACAAACATAGGTGCTCCAGACCCCTGGATCCTGCCTAGGATCAGCATCCCAAGCTGAGACTACAGCCAGCATCACAGCAGATTCTCTCTGGCGCTTAAGCCTCTCTGAGCTTGAGGGCCCTCTGAACAGCGCACAGCTTCCGCAAGAAGTTTTGGCTGTCCGAGGAGAGCTTCCCTTGGCTCCAAATCCCCATCTGCCTGTGCATGCTATATAACCAGCACATGAGTCTGCTGTGCCTCTTGGGAGAACCAAAATGGCAACGTTGATATCAAAAACCGAAACAGATCCACGGGGTGCCTGTCCCTCCTGCACAGAGATAAATCCAAGGGGTTGGGTGGGGGTGGAGGAAAGGTGAGGGAGAGGAGAACAGATGAGCTTCCCCCAAGCATTTTGGAGTGGCCAGGTCACGTGGGACAGGGCTGCAGGGGCAGAGGAACAAACCCTGGTCACCTGTGAACTTCTGTAGCCTGGACCAGCAGAAAGGGCCAGGAGGCTGAGAGAACCCACCTGGGTTGGTTCCAGACACCGTCAAACAGGTGAGAGGCCCTGGCTCCGCCTGGAGTAGCAGCCCTCCAACTCCCTGACGCCCCACTCGCCCCTCAGTTGTGTCTATACCCACATGCTCTCACAGCCTAACCACACCCTGGAGACAGCATGGGTCCCCACTGCACAGACAGTGAAATCAAGGCCAGGAGGAGCCAGGCCCCTGCGGGACAGTGAGTCTTCAGCCCACGCCTCCCTAAGTCTTTATGACATCCCAGAGAAGGCAAGGACCTTCACGCTGTCACACAGAAAAACTCCTGTCAGGAGCCATCTGTAATTTATCTGAGAACACGTGGCAGAGTTGAGCCTCAGACCAGACCATCTTGCTGTTATCATATTACCTGTTTATTCCCACTGTGGGTAAAAGACTGGGCCTGGTGATCCCTGGAGGCCTTTCTATTTCTATCTTTTGTGCTTCTAGGATGCCAGCCTGTTCTTTCAGGTTTCTATCTTTCTGATTTCCTCAGAGAACCAAGAGACCAAAACAAAATAGGCTCGTCAAAATCCCCTGAGCCCTTCCATGTGCTTTTATCTGCTCCAGGTGGCCCCACCCCCACTCATGTCCTCCCTCCTGCATATCCATCAGCCTTCTCAAAGGCCAGCTTAGTGCTTGCCTGCTCTGGGAAGCCCTCTCTTATCTTCGCATCCAGCTTTTGAAAATCCTATCAGCCTGGTACTGAGCAGAACAACAGGATCCAAAATGTCGGCCTGAACAGGCACTGTGCTTGGACACATGCATGCAATGTCATATGCATTTATACATGCAGATCTTACACATGCATATTACATGCATGTGTATACATTATCTTATTTCCCTCTTGAGACTTCCATATGAGGCATCAACTAATAGCACACCTGCCTTGCAGGCATGGGAACCAAACCTCAGGGAGCCAATGTGAGACACTTCAGTGCTTTGGAAGGGCTGCGGCTTCATGCACAGAGGCTCAGAAAGGCAAGGTTAAAATCCACTCTGAAAGATGTGGGGGAGACATTACAAGAAGGCAGCTTCCACAATAACATAAAAAGAATACAGGAAACAGAAACCCATGGGAACTTGTGGTGAGAAGGGCCAGGGTCCAGAACATCACAGGAGCGTGGGCTTTTCCTTCATGTGACGGCAGCTAGTTAACTGACAGAGGAGGATCTCATTGAAAACTCAGATCTTCAGACAGATAATGTCATTGTACTAATAAAGAACCAGAGGTTAGATGAGTCCTAACTCTTCTCACACCGTGCATGAAGAGGCAAAGCCCATGAGACCAGCTGGTTTCCAGGGTCTGTGCCCTCTCTAGTGCGTTGAATATCCTTTGCAACATTACTTAGAAACATTTATCTAGAAGATCCCTTCCCTCCTGGGCTGGCCCTGGGTCTGTGGCAGGGCTGGATGTCCACTCCTGGATGTCAGCGTAGCGTCTTGGGGCTTATTCAACTCCGACACTCAGGGCTCTTTCAACTCTATGAAAACCATTTTGTTGTTGTTGTTGTTGTTGTTGTTTGTCTTCTTCTTCAAGCGCTTTGTATGAAAATAAAATCATTTCCAAAGCAGTTCACCCTTAGTAGATTCATGGATGTGTCAACACAAGGCCATGGACAAACAGAAAATAGCCAGAAAGGGTTTAGAGGTGGTGGTGAGCTGCTAGGCACTCACTTGGCAAAGGTTCTTAGCCCCTGTCATGAGCTTGGGGCCCAGTGAAGGCCCCGAAGCTCCAGACACAAAAGCTTCCTCCTCACAAGATGGCTGAGGGTTAGTTTCAGGAGAATACAGGAGGGAGCCTACATCCCTGGTGCTGAGGACAGAGGCATAGCACAGCTCTGAGCATCGCAGAGGCTTCTGGTCCTCATCTGCTATCATGCCCGCAGCCATCCCCAACCACTGTCCACCACCAGTCCTGTGGCCTTTGTTGCCCTTCCCAGGCCAACTCTGAAACTTCCCTGGAAGCCCCCTTGCCCAGCCCCCATCCCCAGCTGGAGTCAGCTCTCCATCCCCTCCAAGGGTCCCTCTCCCCTTGTCCCTAACCCAACCCTGCACCTCCATCTGACCCATCCAAACAGATCCTAACCCAGGGAAGGTTCTGATCCACTGGGGATCTCTCCAGAGCCTAGAGCTTCAGAGTCTAGCCACGTGTCTACCAGATTAAATGAGTGTGGCCTGGGAAGGACGTGAAGGGTGACTGCCCCCTGGTTCTGACCCTGTGCAGGATGTCAGAGCAGCCGTAGAAAGGGTCACTTGGGGACAATCCAGTTTGTCTACCTGAGACACCACTGAGCAGGCAACCTGACCAACTGCTGAGGCAGGGAGGGCCACAGGAAGAACCAGGAATACTCAGCAGCTGGAGGCGCAGTGGTTTGTTCACCCAGTGGGCCCAGGGGGTGTTTTCCTGAGAAAACTTCACCAAGGGGAGCTAACTTTGAGAAACGATCGCCATGGTCACGTTCGTTTAGTGAGCAAAGTGCCATGGTGCTCAGCATGCTGCAGCTCTGAGAAGTCGCACTGCAGAGCCAGTGACAACGCACCCCACCCACATTTACTTACAGCATTTATGGAGGGTTTTTTTGTAATGTATTTAGTGCAGGGTCTACAGAATCTCACTACACAGACGGACTCATAGTGATCCTCCTGTTTTCAGCCTCCCAAGCACTGGGATTACAGGTGCATGCCACCATGCCCAGTCTCAATCTGCCATCTTAGCATGCCCCGGGGGTGGGGTATTGCACTGCACGTGGGGTATTGAACCCCGGTCCTTGCACCTGCCTAAGCAGGTGCTTTAATCTGCTGAGCTATCTGGCCAGCCCTAAGGAGTTTTTGGTTTGTTTTTTTGTTTGTTTGTTTGGTTTGGTTTTGGGTTTTGTTTTGTTTTTTTCTCAGTAAAACTATTTCAGACCCCAGAGAACCAGGGCTCCACTGGTCACACTTAGAAAGTGGCAAGGAGCTGGGGATCTGGACCTTCTGGCTGCCTGGCAGGTAAGTTTGATGGTCCAGGAGCCCCTTCCCTCCCCTCGTTCTCCCTCAGCTCTCCTCCTGTAAAACAAAATCTGTACATATGGGAATCAAAGCCTTAAGAGAAAAGAACAACGTTCCAGAATGGCGGACCTTTCCACTCTGGCCAGTGACGTCAGAAGGAAGAGGAGCACCAGCCTCAGGTCTTCCTCCTTTGTCTTTTACCCTCAGCACCCCCCTTAACTTTTCAGGACCCCAGCGTTCTGAACTCCTGGGAGAAGCCAGCATCCAGGTCCTCTCTGTTCAGCAGCTCTTATTGTCTGAAGCAATGTTAGTTTAGTGATTTCCTTTTCCACCTGCACAGTGAGGTTAGGGGGCTTGGAGCCTAAAGATAGCCCTCTCCGTGACACAACTGGAACAGTATGTACATGGGGAGAAAAGAGACAGAGACTATAGGCTCTAGAAAAGTTGAGGAAGGGAAGGGTCACCCGGGAAGGCTTCCTGGAGGAGAGGTGAGCTGCGCTTGTCGTGAGCACTGAGGACAGGGCGGCTGGGCCAGTCCTGGGAAGGGACGAAAACGGTCAGCAAAGGCCCGCAGGAGCCACGGAGCACAGCTCGCACCTTATTATGTTGTCTCGGTGTGGACAGGAGATTGTGTACTAACGAACACTGCCACCAGCAAGGGACCGAGCCAGCCCCTGGGAGTCAGCGGCCTTGATGCCCAGGAATGGAGCCGTGGCCGGGTCCCAGAGGTAAGTGGAGCAGACAGCTGATCTGGGGAGCAGAATGGAAGGCTGGCTGGCTTCCACCATGGAACTGTGCGGGTTTCCCTGCAGAGCCCCCCAGGGCCTGGCGGCAGGTGGGGAATCGTGTCTTCAAAACAGATCAAACCCATGGGCCAGCAAGATGGTTCAGCAGTCTAAAGCGCCTACTTAGGAAAGCTTAGGCAACTGCAGGGACTGCGGTTCCATCCCAGGCACCACGTGCTGCGCCAGCCCCACCCTCAGGGCAGGCTGAGCCAGCTGTTTAAATAAATACATAAAACGTCTGAAAATTAAAAAAAAAAGATCAAATCCATTGAAGCCTGCTGGGGGTGAGGGGCAGAGGATCTCAGCGGAGGCAAAGGACAGGGAGAGCCACAGAACCCTGAGGACAAGGTCCCCAAGCGCCTGAGCAGGGCTCTGCCTCTGTTGCTGACTTTTTCTCTTCGTTTCTCTCCTTCTCCCTCTCCTCCCTTTCCTGTCCCTCTTCCTCCCCTTTTCCTCCCCCTAAACTCCCACTGTCCTCTCTGTCTCCTTTAAGCTACAGATCTGGAGAGGGAAGGAGGGAGCTAGAGAAAATCGCTCCTCCGCTGCGCCTGCCTTCCATTAGCACTTCGGACTCAGGGTCGACGTGAGTACTTTCAGCCTCCTCCTTGAAGCCTTTTGAATTCCTCCTCCCCTCTCTGCTTCTCCTTCCCAAGATTCCACCGCACTTGGCCTAACGGGTGTCACCTAGCACCTAAGGTTCTAGGTATCCTGGGGCGAGCACCGAGATGTCTAGAAATGTAACGCTTTAGTAGAGGCTCAAGAATTCACAGCGCACCTTCATATCAGCCGTTCTTTTAACCCTCTCAGTGACCTCATAGAGCTGTTTGATTCTCTATCAGGTGGGGAAACTGAGGTTCAGAGAGGCTGAGCCAGAAGAGGGCAGAGCTGGCGAGGTGCACACATCTGCGCTGCTCTTATTTCCCCATCTCCGTTCTCCAGGAAGGCAGAGTGAGAAGGTGACGTCACCAAGTCCGGGCTGGCGCTGGGGCTGCCGTGGCAGCAAGGAGAGAGCCGCGTGCTCACTGACCAGAGGGCTCTGTCTCGGGAACAAGAAGGCGAAGAGATCAACTGGAAACAAACCTTTGAGAAAGAGGAGGCAGCGAGGAACGAGAACGGAGGAGGGGCGGCATAAATGAGGGAAGCAGAAAACCTGGCACGCGCGAATGCGGCCTGGGCAAAGCGCTGGCCTTGCTGCCTTACACCACCTCTAGCCCAAGTTTCAGGACTTAGTGGGCACAGAGGACCGCAATACTACAAAAAACTGCAGTAATCAAAACTGGCCAGAAGATGGAGCCAAACACCCTGGAATCCTAGACAAGTTTCGTTGGTTGGTTGGTTGGTTGGTTGGTTGGTTGGTTGGTTGGTTGGTTGGTTTTTAAACTTTATTTCCAGAGTTTTAAATGTAAAAACTAGGGTGTCTTGCTTTGCTTTGCTTTGCTTTGCTTTGCTTTGCTTTGCTTTGCTTTGCTTTGCTTTGCTTTGCTTTGTTTAAGGGGGAAATTAGGCAGTACAAGATCTGCTCACTATTTCCATCCGCTCACTGGCCATGCCACAGTAAGACCCTGCCTCCCGCTTCACGGCCAGTCTATGTCACCACCCCACTCTCTTTCCTGCCTACACTGCAGCACTCTGTTCAAACTGAGATATTTGTAGGATGCTCTGGTCTATGTGCAGCTCGCTCATGATAGACAGGTAGAGACCCAGAAAGGGCATCACAGAATGGCAAGGCTCCCAAAGCCAGCTACACACAGCACGAATCCCTTCTCCACTCGACCACATCTCTGAGGAGGTGGCTGAAAACTCAGCCACTGCCACTCAGGGTCCTGATCCAGAGACATCACAACTCTAAGTGGGTGGGGGCAGAGCTCTAGCGGGTCTCTGGTGAATGGCCATATCCATATTGGAAGCTCTTCCCTCCTGTCCCCAGTCACCCCCACACACAGCTGGGCTGGCTTTGGGTCTCTTGCATTCTCTAACCCTCTTGGCTCATTGTGGCTCTTTGGTTATTTTGAGGGTTGCATTTAGCGTTTGAGACTGAAACCTAGTGATCATCCTGAATTACACGCCCGATAAATATTAAAGTTTTGCTCTAACCCATGTCAAAAATGACCCAAGTGAGACAGCAAAGCAGAGATGAGCACCGAAGCATTCCCCGGTGCAGCTTTGCCGCGTGGCCGCTCCTTCCCATTCCCTCTCCCTGACTGCCCTCCTCTGGGGGCTCCTGAGGCCAGCAACTCTGCTGGCTGCTTCCTGCAGTCATGGAAGCTTTTCTTCTTTAGATTCGTGATTGTATCGTGGTTCTGTGTAACAAGGAAGCCTGGTTCTGCGACCGGGTCTGGCCATGAAGATGAGGCCAAGAAAAGTGCTGGAGGTGAACGGGCAGGCATCGGCAGTCCTCACAGGAGCCACAGCAGCCCCAAGCCTCTGCCACCAGTTCTACCCCTGGCCCTCCCCAGAATTCAGCTTCTCCTCTCCTGCTAGTAGTTCCATGCCCCTCACACCTCGTGCCTCTGATCCTCTCTTGAGATCTTTTAGGCACCAGCCTCTGTGTCCAGGAAGAGAGCTTTCTATTTCTCCGTAGCCTTGCCAACTCCTTCTTCCCCACTTAGATGGTCTGTTTCGCTGAGATGGATGTTTACAAAGAGCTAAGTCCATTGGTGCAATAGAGATTCCTGTTCCAGGTCAGAAATTATTCAGGGAGATAGCTCAGGAGCACAAGTGCCTGCCTGGCAAGTACAAGGTCCTGAGTTCAATCCCCAGTTCTGGGGAAAAAAAATTAGAAATCATTCTTGCTGGGACAGTGGAGCACTGTGCCAGCAGGGGAGGGCCCTGGTCAAGGTCGGAATGTGCTGTGTGACACTGGGCTCTTCGTCCCACCAGGACTTTGGTGGGACCTGAATTCATCCTATGCCCTCCTGTTCTGTGTACCTTCAGCCTGGGGTTGCATAGTGCTCAGCTGCAGCCAAGAATTCTGGGTCCTGGTGCAACCTCTCCAAGTTCTTTTACCCTTAAGACCTGAGTTTCCCTAGGTGCCCTTGGTATGTGAGGGACAGATCAGGGTCTGGTGCCTCTCACTGGCTCCTTGTCTCCAATGCTTTTGTTTCTGCTGCTGCTGCTGCTGCTGCTGCTGCTGCTGCTGCTGCTGATGATGATGATGATGATGATGATGATGATGATGGTGGTGGTGGTGGTGGTGGTGGTGGTGCCTTGGTTGCTGCATTTTTCTGCCAGAAAGATACCATCTTCTGCAGGTGAGAGTCCCGGCTCTGACCCAGGTCAGCACATCTAGAGCTCTCACTGTACTTAGGGAACCTCCCACACTTCAGGTCTCAGCTAGATACAGGATAGGTACAGGATACCAGAAAAGAAGACAGTTCAGTGTGGGAAGCTTTCCTGAGCCTTAGGGATCAGGGAGAAATAAAACCTGGAAGAGGTCAAAACAGTGCAATGCAGAGACAAAGATTTCACCTCAGATTCTCACGATAGCTTCTAGAAGTCTATGACCTTAAACTAAGCCACCCTGAAATATAAACAGCTGCTGTCAGATTCTGGTGTATGGTAAAGGTGGAAGGAAGGAGGGAAAGAGCCCAAATGCTGAGGACTAGACAAAGAGATAGAAGAGGCAGAGAAAAGTGATGGGGAGGGTGAACCTTCCCTACTGCATGACATCTTCAAGAGCTGCCTGAAGCAGAAGGCAGCCGCAGATACACATCCACTTCCTTGCAAGCTTCAAAGAGGAATCTTACACTTCTAAGGGAAGAGGCAAGTACTACTTGGGAATGCTGCTGCTTAGTTAAAGGATTGAAATAAATGGCTGCCTGGTTCTAGTGGATTTCTAACTGGTGATCAACCTCTTTCACACAGCTGAGGTGAACTAGCACGGTGCTGGGTGAGGGAGGCCCACCTGAGGTTTGTTGCCAGCAGCATAAGAGGCAGAACTGGAGAAGCTGGTAAGAGGCTGTTGGGGAAGCTGTTTGGAGAAGCTGTTGGAGCTGCTGGAAGCTGCTAATTCTTTTGGTCTGTTCTGCTAGAGGCCTTTGTCATGCTGGCTTTCCCGACGAACTTCGGAGAAGCTTGGGTCATCTTAAGCATTGCTTCCTGGCTCTGGAACAGAAGATGGTGCACTGCTCAGCCTTATGGAGAAGCTTGTTGCATTGGTTTTCCTCATCGCTGGAGGAGCTCAGGACCTCGCTATTGCTGAGGACAGCTGTGGTACTTTGGGAGAGCTCTGGTGCTCACCTTGAACATTGGTTCAAGATCAGATCCCCCACCTTGCTAACACAGATCCTTCATCTGCTAGCATAGACTTCCTAGCTTCTACCACTGACCTTTGAGGCTTTCCAGCACAGATCTGTGAAGCGGGCCTGCATGAGACTTTGCTATGTGCTCTAGGCTTCCAGTTAGATTTGCATGAGTCATTATTATGAGCTGTAGGTTTTTAGCTGGACTCATACAGGATATTAGGATCCAGGCCCTCTGCTGGATTCTTTAGTGTTGATGTGTGTGGACAAATTTCCTGCACTTCTTATATATTTATTATTCTTGGGTTATTCATTATAAAATACCATTATAAAGCATGTCGTGTATTACATTGTTCTCCTTGAAAAAAATCCCAAACCATGATACTGGGGAAGCTGATACTGTTTTCCTGACCAGCCAAGATGGGGGTAGAGCAGAATCAAAAGCAGAGTATTTTACTTTTAGAGAACAACAGTATCCTCTGGTCACCACTGCCCTGTAAGCCCCAGTTCCTTTCCCTCCTACTCGAGTAGATTTTGACTCCGCCCATATAGTTATTTAACTTTGATTTGTCCACTCACAAAGCACTAATGTCACTTCAAAGTTAGCCGACAGCATTCTTGCTGGGTCCTCTTGTCCCTGAGCAAAGCTGGCTCTCCCTCCCCAGGACATCTGCCTCATAGCACCAGCCCAACCCAGATAGGCAGTCAGTTCCCTAAGAAAGCAACGCCACATGCGCTGGTGGTGAGTAGCTCCTTATGCCTTACTTCTTGGTGTTCTGACCCAGCAAGACTTCAGGGGCCTCACCAAGTGCTCTGCTCTCTGCCCCCATTCCTCACATGACTTATCTCCAGCTTCCCCTCCTCTTGCTGCTGGTCCCTTCCCATCTTTGCCAAGCTCCAGAGGTGATGGTGGTTTGACACTGTGACAGGAAATGGTCAGGTTCTGCTCCTTCATCCACCTCCTCCTCCCGTTTCTTCAGCTTTCTTAAAACACTTTCATAAGAGTCACTCCATTTGAGTCTTACTACCACTTTCCAATGTAGATAAAGAAAATTATGGGCACAATTTACAGAAGAACTGAGAAGGAATCTCTCCAACATTGCTAAAATCATGCAAGGGAAGTGGTGCTATGGAAGGACTAGAACCTGAGATTCTTTCCTCTCAGTCCGGGATCCATCTGTCATCAGAGGAGGACATGGCCATTGATGAAGAAAGTGACACACATCTCCAATCAGTCATGAGTGGTGGCCTGCAATCATGCACACCTAGAAAGAAGAGCCCAGGAGTCTCTGCTAAGCACTGCTGCACCTGGTGTGAATGCTGTGATGAGGAGGAAACGTTTTCCATGGCTTGGGTGCGCATGATTTGTAGGACCAGTTCATTCAAACTCCTGCAGTTCACAGATACAAGCCTGTGGTGATCATGTCTGTTTGTATTGACCTGGTGCCATGGTCTGGATAGGATGTGTCCCCTGGGGCTCATGGGCTGAGGGCTTTGTTCCTAGTGTCCAACAGTGTTCCAAGGTGGCCATCTGGGAAATCATTGGTCATGGAACTCTAGCTTCATCAGTGTATTCATCTGTTGATTAGTTCATAACCCCAAGGTATTAGAAGCTGATGGTTGATTGCATGAAGCAGATCACTGGTGACAAGCATTCATCCCCGACCCCTTCCTCAATGTCTCTGTATCTGTCTCCTTCTTCCCCTCCCCCTTCCTAGCTATGAGGCAAGTGCTTTCCTCTATGATACCCTTTCCTATGATGTTTCTAGCTTACCGCAAACCCAGAAACAATAGAACCAATAGACCATGAACTGGTACCTCTGGAGCTGTGAGCCAAAGTAAACTGTTCTCTTAATTGTTTTTTCTAAGAAATTTTGTCACAATGATGAAAAGTGGACTAACACATATGTGGCCTATGAGCTCGTTACTGACAACTACATCTTTGTTTTAAAGAGAATTTTAAAAATAAAAACAATACAAATTTCAAAACAAGATAGAAAATTAACAATTTTATTAATTTATAAATTTTATTAATTTTATTTGCCTCCTAGCTGGGAAGGGGAAGTTATTATTTTGCATATTGTTATCTTCAAAGTAGTTCTTCTATAAATCCTAATCCAGATTTCTGACAACTCGAGTTCTATGTTGAGCCAGCCCTTTTACCCAGAGCACCCTGAAGGACATATCCATGGACAGATAAAAATGTCCCATGAGCTCCCTCCTCCACCACTTCCTCCTCTTCTTCCACCTTTTCCCAGAGAAAGCAACACCACATGCGCTGGTGGTGATGAGCTTCTTATGCCTCACTTCCTGTTGTTCTGACCCAGCAAGACTCCAGGGGCCTCACCAAGTGCTCTGCTCTCTGCCCCCGCTCCTCACATGACTTATTCTCCAGTTTCCCCTCCTCTTGCTGCTGGTCCCTTCCCATCTTTGCCAAGCTCTAGAGGTGATGATGGTTTGACACTGTGACAGGAAATGGTCAGGTTCTGTTCCCTCTACATCCACCTCCTCCTTCCTCTGATTTTTTTTCAACTTTCTCAGAACACTTTTCTAAGAGTCACGCCGTTTGAGTTGGTCACAAGTTAGAAATCCAGTACAACCAGGGAGGAATTTATTTTAGACCTTGCTTCCTGGTTCTGAAAGGGAAGATGGTGCACTGCTCAGCATTATGGAGAAGCTTGTTGCATTGGTGTTCCTCATGGCTGGAGGAGCTCAGGACCTCGCTGTTGCTCGGTTTTCTGTACTCTAACATTGTCCTTTTTTCTCAATCCTCTCACTGTCCTCACTTTGGGAGCTTCATGAGATGCACAGGACGTGGCATTTGGTACCTCAACAGGGACCCAGGGAATGAGGAAACACATCAGATAGCAGACTGTGCTTTTATTGTTCTAGAAAATGTAGAATGGCCTAGCTGGATACCAGAGCATGCTGTCCAGCTTTATCATGAACCAGACCCAGAGAAGAAGTACACTCCACCTGTCAAAGGGATGATGCTCAGTTCTGTGGCAGTGATGCCTTTGAGACCACACCATAGCTGAGAGACAAGGATTAGACTAGATCCAAAGTTGGGTCAAGTAAGCAATTAAGGATCACATCCAGGAGACGGTAACCAAACATTGCGAAAAGGTCTGAGTAGGTGACACAGTGTATGGAGACAACTGAACTGGAAGCTCCAGAAAAGAAAGGGATGCTAAATATTACCAGTATTCTTAAGATAAGATAAAATACAAAATTATATGTTAATTATAGATAAAAGACAGTGTTACTTTCCAGTTTTCCTGTGAGATCTCTGCTAACTGACCTGTAAAAAATAGCCTGTTTGTAATTACAGATTTGTAGAATTATAAAGTTCTCACACCTTAATTTGGTCAAAAGAATTTTAAGTGCACTCTGTGTAAGCTAATTATCCATGTATGTTTGTTTATTTATCAGCTGTTTTTGAGCTCAACAATTTTTTTTTCATTTCTTTGCTTTCTTTTTGCATTTTTTCAAGCATTTGTCTGATATAATCCACCTGGGTTACCAGCTAGTCAAAATGATGCTAAAATTGGTTACGCATATGTAAAGTGTATTGGGCCAGCCAGATAGCTCAGCAGATTAAAGCACCTGTTTAGTCAGATGCAGGGACTGGAGTTTCATGTCCAGTGTGCCATACTGCCTCCCCCATCCCCTACCCTCCAGGACATACTAGGAGGATGACTGAGACTGGGCATAGTGGTACATGCCTATAATCCAGTGCTTGGGAGGCTGAAAATAGGAGAATCACTATGAGTCTAATCTGTGTAATGAGACCCCTGTAAACTTTGTACTAAATACATAAAAAATATAATGTGTATTATCATTTATATATTATCAGTTGAGAGTCTTTCATTGTTCAAAAAGAAATTGTTAAATGTTGTGATTAGGTTTTCATATGTCATCAAAAAATTATTAAGATAATTAAACAAAAATCCCTTGAGGTGTAGAGAGACTATTGGATAGGACTTCAATTGATGAATAAGGATGCTGCTGCTTAGACAATTATCCAGTTCTTCTTCATTAGTGGGAAGCCACAATAATTTCAGTAGCCTTACGGGAGATATCCCCAATAAAATGGCCAATAGCAAAAGGTTAAGTTTTCTATAAGTAATAAGGTTTTCTCACAAAATATGTTATTGATACATAATTCAAAAACAAAGTGTCTGAGCTACTCTTCCCTCATTGCTAGGACATATACGCACCACCCAAAATGAAGGAAAGAAAGGTTTATTTAGCTCATAGTTATGGAGGTTTCAGTCCCTACTCAGCTGGCTCCAAAGCAGACTGGCACATGGCAGAGAGCAGTAGTTCATGGCAGCGGAACAGCAACAATGGCAATGGAGAATCTGTCTTTCTGTCTCTCTTATATTGAATTCAAGCTATCCGCAGGTTGGATGTAGCACTCACACCTGTAGCCTAACTAACATTTCAAGAAATGGAGTGTAATGAATGGGGGCCAGGGACAGCTGTGATCTGTTGCTGAAAAATCCCAGAAAGCTGGGACTCCAGGTGATAGATAACAGATTTATATGTGGGCTCTCTGTTGCTTTCTCCCTTGCTTGGAATGCTAATGGTCGACCCCTGTGTGAAACTGATGATGGGGAAAGGATTGAAGTCAATAGAGATCATAGTCACGTTCGTGACTACACATATGGTCCTCCTTTACTAAAGTGATTATGCACAAGATCACTCTCACTAGCCCGAAATAAAGCTGAGTTGCTTTTGGGGTTCTTGGCTCACTGAGGGATGAATCTCAGTGAGTCCTCTGAGCTACCTTCATTGGGTCTTCTCGTCATTTCTTTCAGCACCAACTCATAACATACAATGAGTGGTGCACAATGCGGGGCAAGAAGGACAACCAGGAGTGAGTTAAGAGAGGCCTGACCAAGTGGGAAAAGTACACCCAGAGTAGGCGAGACCACCAGCGAAAGCTCAGAGTAATGGGAAATTTTGCTTCAATAGAAAATGAGTATGTCCATCTTGTTTGGACATTACTCAGAGGAGTGGAGATAAAGGTGAAACCAAAAAGTTTTGAAGAATTATTTTTCCTTATAAAAAGACATTGTTTTATGGTTTCAGCCTAAAGGAAAAGCTGTTCTAAACTTAAAAGTTTAGAAGCAGGTTACGAAAGCTCTGCACAGAGCACACCAGCAAGGAGAGCCTATCCCTTTAAGTGTGTGGTTTTTATGTAACCTTATCTCCTTGGCTTTGGAGCCCTGCAGTCTGACTCTGAGGAATCAAGTCTGCAGCCAATTCCTCAGACTCAGGAAGGCAGTCTTAGAAGGGGTTTAGTTGATGAGGACATTATGGAACATGAAGACAGCACCACATCTCTTGATTTGTCCTTGCTGGGTAAAGAGTCTGAAACAGAGAATTCAAAAGTAAAGCAGGCATTTCCAGCCCGTCGGCCTCTGTCCTCCGATTCTGAGGACTTTTTGAAAGCTCAAGACAGTGAGTTGGAGAAAAGGCACATAGCACCTGGGATTTTTTACGTCATGTGGAGCATTTGACACTGTTGATGTCCAAGTTGGTGGAGCGACTGGATGTTTCAAGTCCACCCTCAATGCTTGATAAAATTCAACCTCTGCCTCCTCCCCCAACTAAACCCTCAGCTCCTCCATATGAGCATGAGAAACCTGTTTTAGCTGTTGGGCTTAGGAGTACAGTGACCCAAGCTTTATTGCTGGGAAGGAACCAGGGAGACCCAGAGGCTTACAAAACACCACTGGGCATCTGCCCTGTTGTGGTTCAGCAGCACTCTCCAAATGAGCAACACTCAAATGGTTATATACAGTGGAATTATCAACCTCTAGCTTTTCAGATTGTCAAAGAGCTGAAGGAGGCTGTTATGGCATATGGAATGCAATCCAGTTATGTTATTGGCTTCTTACAAGGACTGGCAGATGAGCATAGGCTTGTTCCTCATGATTGTGAAGTGTTATACTTTACTGTTTTGGAACCGGGACAATATCTTCAATTCTGTACCTTGTGGAAAGATGAGGCAGAAACCTAGGACAGGATAAACAAGTCAAAATCCACCTGTCTGCAATAATGGCAGATCAGCTTACTAGCTCAAGCCTATGGTTTGGTATTCCAGCTCAACTTCACTATGATGATATGGCCATTATTCACATGCGCTTATGTTGTCTCAGAGCACGGGAGAAGGTCAAAAAATCTGGAGATGCTCAAAAATCTTTTGCTAAAATAATACAATCTCAGAATGAGTCCTTTGTTGAATGTCAAAAGATTATACACCCATTGAAAGCTCAAGGTGCTCCACTGGAGGAATATATTAAGGCTTGTGCAGATATTATGAATCTTATAAAGCTAATTTACTGGTCACCACTTTACAAACTTCATGCAAACAAAACTTCACAAAATGTTTTAATTGTGGCAAAATGGGGCATATGATAAAGGATTGTAAAAAAGACAAGAAAAGAAGTAAAGATAAAACTGAGCCACCAGGGCTGTGTCCAAAATGTAAAAGGGGAAAACACTGGGCAAATGAATGTTGTCCCAAATTTGATAAAAATGGACAACATTTACAACAGCAGGAAAACTGGATAACGGACACTTTTTCTCGGGGCTCAAAGATAAACAATACAGGGTATCAGCAGTTTCCCTTGAATAACCCCATAAATCAATCAAAACTAAGGGTTTCAGATCTCTTTCAGGCCACACAGCCTTAGATCTTGTAGCTGTAGAAAATCAGATTTTGCAACCCACTTATGGAGTATATCAAATTCATACTAATATTTTTGGACCCATACCCAAAGATACTATT